>JABCJZ010000336.1:0-206052 GCA_013184445.1 Fusarium sp. NRRL 53497 | reverse complement strand
GTAATATATAGTAAAAAGTAACTTGGTAAAATAATTTAGTAAAATAATACTAAAGATTATTTTATAATATAATACTCTAATAATTAGGGCTTTCTAATATTTATTATTATTATTATTATTATTATTATTATTATTATTATTATTATTATTATTACTATTTAGTAAAGGCAAATTATTTAAAGTAATTTCTAGTTTTTTCTTTTTAACCCGAGGAGTTAACTACTTTATATTCTACCTCTATACATACTTAGGCATATATGACCCAATCACATGATTATCTTTCTGTATTATGCAAATGATAGATTTAGTGTAAAAATAGGACAGTATTACTCAATGGTGATCAATGTCTACAGCAACCAATATCACCAACAGCTTGAACACAGGCGTCCAATCGGAAAACACGCCGCCCCTGTAAATCATCCCTCATTTCCCGCGTCACAGCAAAAGCGCCACCCGGCACTAAACAGAGGTAAAAAGCTCAGCGCTTGGGCGG
Organism: Fusarium sp. NRRL 53497; assembly: GCA_013184445.1. NCBI lineage: Eukaryota > Fungi > Ascomycota > Sordariomycetes > Hypocreales > Nectriaceae > Fusarium > Fusarium sp. NRRL 53497. The sequence goes on along the minus strand of JABCJZ010000336.1, from coordinate 205,559 downwards.
TTAGCGCGCCGTCCAACCATAACGGTCAATTAGCCGCCCATTCCTCAAGCCCTATAAAGATTCCCCTCAACGATGAACACTATGCAACGACTCAATTAAGATGTTAATTTTAGAATACCTTGCCTCTGAAACTAATATTGCTTCTTTCTTGAACGTCTCGTGAGCTTGATAGTCTGCACCAGTGGTCACCAATTCTGGCCTCTTTTAGTGCGCTTGTACTGCCACCGTGCTGAGTTGTCCCTACAGATGGTGCGGCACCGAGCTAGGATGGACCCTCCCAGGATAGAGCACGGCATCAGGTATCGGACAGTTTTGAAGAAGCGGCATTGGTCAACTTCAGTTCGGCGCTTAATCCAGGCTGATTTTGCAGAGTTAGGTAGTATTGGCATCCTTGATGGCCCAGTTATTCCTGTTTCGTGATAATGAACCATCGACCAACATGCATATTCTTCTTGCCTTAACAAATCTTCTGCTATTTCGATCATAAATATGTTAACTCATTTAATTTTGAGCTGTTGGCTCTAACCACTTGCTTGATATGGAAGGTTTATATGTTCATCGGCTGTAGCCATGGTACGATGGTCTTAACGCGGCTGTCGCCCGGTTCTTGAACCTCGACAATTCCCTTTCTTCCATTCTTTCTCATTTGCGTTGTTGCGAGTGGCTGGCCGCTCATTTCCTTTCTATATATATTAATTATGTCTAGTTGGGAGACGACAGCCCTGAGGCTACAGGGCAATGTGACCGCCGACTCAACACCAAGCTCTTTACACAAGAGTCTACCACTACTACCGAAGAGGAATGCCAAGGCTAGGACAACTACGGGTATGAAGGAAGTCTCTTCGGAAGAGGAATCTTTCAAGACGAAAGGATGGAAACCGCTCTCGCTTTCGACGCCGATTCTACTCGCTGTCGTCGCCCTTACGATCCTTCTCGCCATCGCCGTCGAAACGGTAGCACAACGCAGTGCTTCCCAAGGTGGCCTCGCTATATCACCGACTCTCGATGACATGCCGGGCTATGCCAAGTTCAGCTACCTTTATGTGCCGACCATCATCGCCGTGTTGTACAGTATGATATGGAGTTGGATCGATTTGGATGTCAAGCGAATGCAGCCCTGGTTCGAGTTATCAAAGCCCAATGGCGCCACCGCCGGAGACTCGCTATTCTTGGACTATCAGTATGAATTCGTGGCCCTGGTTCCTTTCAAGGCCGCGAAGAGAAAGCATTGGCCAGTCTTCTTTGGGGGGACGGCTATGGTCATTGTATTCTGGGCATTAACACCCCTGCAGAGTTCTCTCTTTGGCACGGGGATAATCCAGCAAACAGAGATGGTGCCTATTACGAACAGGTCCCAGTTTCTTCCAGTAGGTCAACATGAGGCAACGTTGGATCCTCAATTTCTCAATACCGGATATGCCATAGCATGGCTTGGCCAACAACTCCCTCCTTTTACAACCTCAAAATATGCCTTACTGCCGTTCTACTCGGAAAAGAGTGCCGAGATCGCTCGATTTAAGCCCAATGCAACGGTTGAGTCGACTATCAGTGCTGAGACAACAAAGATGTGGACAGAGTTATATTGTTGGCCAGCTGAGATTGCGAGGATTGGAGCTCGATCAACAGAAGCGTTTAGCTTTCTCAACGGGCAAGACTGCAATACAACAGTCTCTTACGCAATGACCGCCAAGCGTTCGATGCGTTACATCGGCTTCTTTACAAGCCCCTACTCAGACTTTCAGATCGGGAATCCGAGATGCCCAAGAACTTCCAATTCAACACATCAATTCTTGGCAGTCTGGGCAAAAGCCATACCTGTCGATTGGGATCGAGCACCAACTTTCAATATCTCGGCCATGTTTTGCCAGCCTTCTTATTACAAGCAAAGAGTGCTTGCAACTGTGAGAGCAGGGACTCATGAACCAATCGACGATGCCATTAAGGAACTATCCCCCAAAGAAACGCTTACTGAAAATGAGTTCAACACAACGGCGTTTGAGTTTCTTCTTGGTAACGGCATGGCACAGGAGCCTATCGTTAGAGACTTTCCATTCAACAAAGTAGTGGAACAGAACCCTCGATTGAATGCTACAGGCTTTGATATCCCTGTATCGAACATGGTCGGATTTGCACTGGCTGGCAGAAAAAACTCAGCAGATGAGTATGTGCACCATCATTTGATACAAGAAGTGTATCAATCAGCCCATCAATACCTTTTCTCTGCCGCTACGACTTATCTCCTGAAAAACTCAACGGAGATGTCTAACAACACTGCCTCAATAGAGTACTACAAGGTCGGTATAATAGTGAGCAGAACCTTCGCGACCGCACTCGAAGTTCTCCTGGTCATCGTTGCCATCTTTTCAGCCATCGTCCTTTACTGTTGCTGTAAAGCCCCTAGCAAGTTACCCGTCAACCCAAGTTCGATAAAACGATATATAGAATTCTTCGGCAATAGCCCTGAACTGCTTCGTGCATTCCAACCACTGGATCATGCAGATGATAAAGCATTGGTTGAAGAGTTTCAGATGGACCAGTTTCAGCTCCTTTCGAACGACGGATCTGGCCAGACACAGTTATTCATGCATCCGAGTCTCCGCGAAAGTGCAACATATGACCAGGCTACCATCCAAAGAGGTTATTACGATCCCGTGAGGCCATTGGCTCTGCGGCGATGGGTCGGAGTTTTGTTCGTGGCAGCTCTTGTTGGTGCCATGGTGTTCCTCTCATACCTCAAGGATCAAGAGGCTCGGTTCAACGGTTTGTCCCAATTAGGTGCTTTTTGCTATATGGAACTCAACTAATGACTTAAACAGGTCTAATCCGCCCTTCTGAGAATTTCGAAGTTTTGCAAATATTGGAGAACTATATACCCACCATTTTTGCAACATTAATCGAGCCCCTCTGGGTGCTTCTGAATCGGCTCCTTTGCGTCCTGCAGCCTTTCAAGGACCTGTGGGAAGGAAAAGCGGAAACCTCGAATTCAATTGACACCACTTACACCTCTATCCCACCTCAACTCGTGTTCTGGAGAGCCATTAAATCGAGACATTTCGTCCTCATGATGGTCTGCGCCATGGCACTACTTGCGAATCTGCTTGCTGTTGGTCTCGGTTCTCTTTTTAACGAAAACAGTATGACCGCATCCTACCCAGAAACAATGTTGCCGGCCTTCGCGCCGCGTTTTGACAACGCATCGGTAGCTGATTTATGGTCAACTTTGACCAGGAATGTCATCACAACAAATATGTATGAAGATCACATGTATGTGGCAATGGCGAACATCACTTCTGGCACAGCGCTCCCGCCTTGGATCTCTCAAAGATATTATTTTCAGCGATATAAGCTCCAGGATTCCAGCAACTACAAAACCGGAGATACTTTTACTGTTCGCACGAGGGGCTTTGGAGCTAATGCTAACTGCACCCCAGTGCCAGCGCTCAAACTACCAGTTTATTCTGGCATCGGTCAGGTCTGGCAGGCACCACGAAGCGGCAAGATGAACAAAAGCGAATGCATAACCAACGACGATCTTATCGGACTACTAGGACCTGATATGCGCCAAAGTAACAACAACCGATCAAGCGGCGTCTCGGCGGTGGAATGGTGTGGGACTGTGGACAGTAGATTTGGATCATCGCCATGCGGTAGGAACTTACCGTTTGGATGGGGACGTTCTAAGAAGGCGGAAGATGTCAACGGCACTGTGGAAGCCAGCTTTCTGATTTGTCGACCAATATTCGAAACTGCCATGTTCAACGTCACGATCGATCGGCTTGGCCATGTCCTCTCTTATGAACGAACTAGCGACGTCGAAAATACCCTGGACTACGACGATGCAGATGCCCATACCGATGGAATCTTTGAAAACGTCAATACTCAATGGGATCAGGGCCCCAGATGGCATAACGATACGACTTCCAGAGATTGGATGAATCACCTCCTCATGTCTTATACAGGATCAAGGTCTCATCTTGATCCTTTCGAGCCCGTGCCAGACCCAGACAGTTTGATTTCCGACATCAACGATATATACCGCCGCGTCTACGCCATCCTGCTTGGCCTCAACGAACAACTCTTCCAGAGCGGCAAGAATGAAAGCTCGATAACAGTAGCTCGAAATACGAAGGAGACACGGATTTTTATGGAGCAGGCATCTTTCATCATCACCATGACGGTGCTTTCCATGAATACTCTTGTTGCAATATGGTTCTATGCGAGATCTGTTGCCTTCGTTCTTCCGCGTATGCCAACGACTCTCGGTGCCGTCATCTCTTACGTTGCCCCGAGCCGTTTCATAACCCCAGCCTACAGGGAAGCACCAGGCCACGCAAACCGGACACTCAGCTTTGGAAGATACATTGGAAGTGACGGAAATGTTCATATTGGGATAGAGGCAGACCCTCACGTTGTGCCTATTGATCCATTGTCGCTTGGGTCGCAAAACACTGTATCGAGATTCTTCCGAAAACGTCGCCTAAAATCTACGGACAAGTTTGCTCGAACCGAGACTTGGCTGTGAATGGGTTACTTGTTTTTAGCACGTTTATCTAGTCGTACAATGTTTGGCCATGTTTAACAATTCATTTGAAAATTATCTTTGTTTGTGAACCTCTTTTATTTTCCTCGAATTTCAGGTGCAAAGCCCCATGTCACTTAAGTTCGAAGTGAAAGCTTGCACATAGTAGGTCATTACGGAGACTCGACGACCTTAATGAGAGCGATAGGCAAATAGAAGCGTCAAAGCAGTGTGTCAATTATCAAATCACGGGGATCAACATGAGAGTTGTAGTCAAGTTCATTGGTTATTTTGTTCATATCTACATCCACATTCCTGTTACCGTGTAGTAGCTGCTATAAATCCAACATAAAAAGAAAATTGAAATGAAATGTCCTTCAGTGCGCCTGACCAGTCCCTAGATCCACCTTAACCCAATCTTTATCATAGTACTCTTAAATTCGGAAGCGCAGAGCTCGACGCATGTTTCGCATGCCTCGCTTTGCGTTCATGGCAATGTTAGCACCTTGGCCAGGAGTGCAAGTGACGCCAGAAGAAAGCTGCTGGGTGGCAGTCCAAGCACCGCTGGCACAGCGCTGGAAAGTCGAGCCGCTGATACAGTTCCACTCGCCCTCGTTTTTGCAGGCAGTTCCAGCAGCAAAGCCACCACTTCCAGAACCAGAACCGCCACCGTTGTTACCAGAGCCAGAGCCAGAACCAGAACCAGAACCGTCCTTGGGGGTTTCAGGGGCAGCAGGTGCTTGAGTAGCAGTTGGTTGAGAGGCAGCAGGCTGAGAGACAGTGATGAAAGCGCCGCCTGGGATCTGAGGCGCGCCGTTGGAGCCATCGCCAGATCCGGAGCCTGAGCCGTTGCCAGTACTAGGAGCGGGAGTGGCAGCGGGCTGAGTGGGCTGAGCACCGTTGTTGGTGGTAGTAGGAGCAGCAACGGGGGCAGAAGGCTGAGAGTCGCCTCCACCGGAACCACCACCGGAACCGCCACAGCTGCCACTGGGTTTGGTCAACTTGTCGGCGAACTGGTCAACGTCCTTGCCAGGGTTCGGGAACTGCAAGTCTGTGTCGGCAGGGACTTCACAGCCGTTGCCAATGTTGGCAACAAACATATCAGGGAGAGAATCCAAGTGATCCTTAGAGCCACCGGAGCCCTCGATGGTGACAGCGGCACAGTTCATGTACATCTCACGGTTGCCAACATGGTTAAACCAGGTCCAGGCAAGAGTGTACTCGCCAGCGGCCAACTCCTTGGGAATGGTGAAGTCATACTTATCGGGGTTGGGGGCGTTGGGGTTACCGCCCAGGTTTCCGGGTGTGTTCTTTGCAGGGCAACCTCCCTCAATAGATTTGATAACCTTCCAGACGGAGTCCTTGGTAGGGTTCTTGTCGGTGGTAAGCGAAACCTGACATGATCCTCCGCCATGGACGGCTTGACCAGTAAATGAGAGTTGCTGAGTGCTGCCTTGCTTGTAGACGTTGCCACCAGACGCACCGTTGTTGGCAATGCCCTTGCAGGGGAAGTTGGATCCATCAGCGTTCAATGGGCTGTTGTCTGGGTTTCCATAGGGCTTAGGGTTGGCCATGAGCATATGAGCACTGGCAAGGGAAGCCAAGCTGGCAAAAGTGAAAGCCTTCGCGAACATTTTGAATGAAGGGTAAATATAAACGTTCCGGACGATATATATTTGATGTTCAGGTTTGTGAGATTGTCGTCAAGACAGGAATCGAGTGATATGGGTATAGGACTGAAAAGTCGTAGCTCGATTTTGGATGTGTGAAGAAAGGGTCGAATTGCACCAGGCAATATGTGAATGTCGTCGAGACAGAAGAAAGGACTAGCCTTTGGATAGAAAGAAGAAGGAATGGAAATGTCGTTGAGACAATCTCACTTTGAAGGACTGACAGGAGACTTTTGAGGTCGTTGGTGAAGATAGATGGTAACACGGGGGAGGAAGCGGCGTCTTATATGGACTTGAGCCAGCTCAATGGACTGGCTCCCATGGTCCTGAGAACAGACATAGAGCAAGGGGAAGCCGCGAGCAGGAGGAACACCTGCGAACGGACGCGGCCGTATGCGACTCAGAGGCGATCATAGTGGACCTGATCTCCGTATAGCTAGGGAAGCGTCAACTTCTAGGAAACGGGCATAGCCACTCATGTTTCTTCAATGCCGTTGCTGAGCTTCGTTTCGAAGCAAGGCGGAGGGGTTAGGGCCGGAGGACTAAGAGGACGATTTGCAGCAAGCGATCCATGATAGGCTGACGACGGTGTTTCAAGACTCATCTAGTCACCAAACCAAAGTGTGAGTGGACAGGACCCATGCATACCCCAGAGAAAAAACGAGGTTGAAGCCCCTGACTAGCGATTCAAGTGTTTGCAGGGGATTTGTCATGCCTGAAAGAAGGAATCTGTATGGAAGGTGACAATGGGCCTATTGACGCCTCCCTTGTTCAGCTACAAGACCCTTGTGTCGTTTGTTCAAGCGCCCTCTCTAGGAATGATGAGCCACTCAACATGACTTGTCTGCTTGTAAATCGGTTCATCAATGCCGTCAGCTTAGCGTAGGCCGCCCATTCATGCTTCGGAGTGGCGAGGGGAGCTTAGTCGGTGAAGTGATGACAGAGAAAAGAATCTGTGGCTGGGGTGCAAGGGACTCTCGTTGTGCGGCCACCAATCAGACCCTGTCGAACCAAGTGCTCGGGAAAGATGATGGCCAGAATGGGGACTTTGGACAACCCTGCTTTCAACGTCATGCTACGGGGCACGGCAGAGCAGTTGCCAGTACATGTTCCTTGATGTGTTTTGCCATTATATTCCTATGAAATCCTCCTTGATTTCACATGAATGGCGATTCACAGGGAGGATTCGCAGGATATCCTGATATGCCAGATCGTTTGCCTCACTGATTCGAGCTCATTGTCGAGTCAATGCATTGTTCGACCATCCATGTCATCCCCTGCACTGAGAGTCCGACGTGCTGGGCCAGCCATCCAGCCCTTGATAGCGGGGTCCCGATGCCAATCAGGGGGTTATGGCAGGGATATAAGGCTGAGCGACAGGGGTATGGCCAGCCGATCGTTGAACGGGATTAGTGGCTTGAAAGTCCAGAACCAGTCGGTTGTCGCATTCTTGCCAAGACCGGAACAGTCGTCGATAGTGAGACGAGACGGCCACAGAGAGGAATTTCGCAAAGATTTCATGCCGCACATCGAAATACCGCTAGGCGCAAGCTCGCTGTGGTGATGAGTATCTAGCAGACCTTGACCTTGCAGCTTGGTGTGACTTGAGAATATTAGTCCAGATGGGGCATCATTGCCATTGCAGGCTGGGCATTCTGGAGGCCTGCCATCTTGAGTAATCCCCTGAACGATCGCCTTCAAGTCAGGGGTGTAGGTGTAGATCTTGAGAAGGGCGAGAATCTTTCACGTGTGGTCAAAAAGACCTCAATACATGACTCCTGACACTCCTCCCTCTTTAGGCCTTTTCTCCGTGTGACGAACTAGGACGGCAGGGGAGCATCCCTTGGGCTTCCGGAGAGAAATTCGTGTTTATTCTATATCATGAAACTGTGCCTGTTTCATAAGTTGCTTTCATAGTACAATGGGCTTTTATGACAAGCCAATCACAAAGGGATGGTATCATGCAGGAAGCGTCAGCGCCTTGCATAAGTCTGGGATAAAGGCCTCATTGTGATATTTTTCTGCAAGGAGGTATGGTGATGTTTCGCGTCTTGGTGTTTTGGTGTTTCGGGGTTTGTTGAATGGTGGTGGTGTTGATGTTTGAGTGGGGTTCAGACCGTTGTGTTGGTTGGAAATCCGTAAACATGGTAGCGCCCGGGAGGGAACCGAAGCTTTCCTACCCAACGTGGCAGGCTGACTGGTCAGCTATAGTGAGTGATAGCACTGATAGGTCTTGTTAGCTTCGGGTCTATCGACAGAGGCTTGTGCCTAGATCTTTTTGAGGCCAAGGTGAGATGACGCTTGCGTCTACTCGGACACGTTTGAAGACATCCGAACCCAGAAATACCATGTTTTGTGTCTCTATTGGATCTCTCAAGGCGCATGATGAGATCCAATCGCCGTGTTACCTTAACGCCAGATACAGCTCTTTTAGGGCTGTCAGCACGACATGCAGATAGCTCGAAAAAGGGTTGTTGTTGTTTTCTACCAACGTTAGATTCTGACCTCACTGTCACCAATCGTGAATCGTGTATAGTCGCCAGAACCTTTCGTAACAGCTGTCCAGGTTAGGCGACTTCAGCCATTCTCGTGACTACTTGCACATGCAGCCCAACCAACAGACTTAAAGAAAACCAGGGGTAGTATCGGACGAAACACGGTGATTCTCTCGTCGTATTTTCCAAGGTCAAGGGTCGTAATACTGCCTAAGTAAGGGTCTCAGAGTTCAGATGATCCTCAGCTTGGACTCAGCATGAAAAGCACCGACCACAATTATCCATCAAATATCCACGCGAGAGGCCAATTGACCACTGTCGATCTTAGTCTATATGTTAAGTTCAAACATAACGAGCAGGGCCGGGTACAACAGCCGCGTAACCTGGTGGCGTGAAACCATCTACCAGTTGAGAGGATTCTACCTGTAACTCTTGACCCAAGCTTGAGGTTCGAGAGAACTACTGCGAGTTTTCAGCCACATTTCACATAGATTAATACAGGGTACCGCCTCGTTGATTTACCTACTTGATTGATAATTCCCATTCCAACTTACACTGAAGAGGAAGCTTCACATCACTTTTCACCTGAAGGATTCACCGCAACGTTTCGTCAACAGGTAGACCCAATGCACCCAACCTTCTACAATCACTTATCAAATGCATAACAAACATACTAAAATTGAGAAGTTCCTGATACTCTAGTTTTCATCCTTCATCACTTTCAGGACCCATATTGTTTTGCAACATTTGGGTAGGTCCAGGTGTGTTGAAATTCAGCTTACAATGGCGTGTTGTCCATGGGTGCCCGAGTATATGGGACGACGTAACCGCCGGTGACATGCCAAGTCCCAACACATTCAGGCCAAGACGAAAGCTGGGGATGCATTTCTGTATTTCTTCATGATGCGTTGTCTTTTTCTTGGTAGAGGCGAGCGCTTGTGACAGTTCAGGGATAATGCTTTGTCTATTCATGTCCATAGGGCTGTCTGATCTATGAGACCCATCCCACTGTCAACCGGCCTGTTGGTACCGATGACTCTTTGTCTCCCTCACCGGCATCACCAAAAATCTATCATACTGCAGCCGAAAAAGTGACCGACTGCTGATACTAAGAAAGCGCTTACAGAAACAAGCGTCTATTTCCAACCATCATTTGCAGCTTCCTTGGGGATGTCTGTATCCATGTCATCAATATGAGTACCTGAACATGGCTGAATAAACTTACCTTCACCAAAACCCAAACCAGCCCGAGTCCAGTTCTGCATTTTGGACTTTCGGAATTCCTCAAAGTCCCACTCCCTCTTCTCCAGGTAACTGGGCTCGTTAAATACATAGACAAATGTCTCCTTGACTTGGTCCTTGGTTGGGGCAGTTCCGTCCTTGTTGAGAACTTTGACATTAACCTTTTCCTTGAAGTAATCAGATCCCTCAAACATGTCGAGCTTAACCACGTTGGCGTCGGTCAACCCAGTGGCGTAAATACCGAGGACAGTATGACCCCTCTCGGGAATGACAGCCGGATAGTCGGCAAACTGAACTCTGTGACGACAGTAGCCATCGAGGATGGCAGGTGTGAATGTGTGCATGTCCTTGAATGCTTTGGGAGGGTCACGGTCGCCGTAGCAAACGGTGAAGAAGACCTCGGGGGCCATCTAAGATCAGGTTAGGAACCTAAATGGTGTACAGAGAGTTGAGTTATATGTGAACCTACCAAGGTGCCTGTCATGAACATCAGTCAACATGATTCGTAGAATCTAGATATGTGTTACTCACCATAGAAGAAAGCTGTGTAGTCTCCGCTCATTTTGCTAGAGTTGAGCTAGATATAGAGTTATCGTGACTTTTGAGTTGGTGTGTGTATAGTTGAGATGACCCGATGATGGTTGAGGTGCAATAATGTAGTGCAGATGATTTGCGGGAGAGAACTTTAACCTCCTGAAGGGAAACAGGGTTGAATTTATATTCCATAGATGAGGGTAGATTGTTCCTTAAACAAAGGCCTTTGTCAGTTGATTTGATGGTTTGTTTGATCAGTGAATCACCACGCAGCTACCCTATTGCTGAGGGCAAGAGGCTATCAAGCGGACCGCAAACGGTGGGGCCATCAACATGCGTGGGGTAGTCTATGGAGTAGTATTATGTTCCCCTTTCTGCATTTGCCTTAACTTAACTTACACGTTGCAAACTAGATAGGAAGTTTGATATATGTACTATGTGCAAATTGCCTTGAGAAGTGTTAAGCAAACAGTATTTATTATTATCCGTGATCCCTGTTAATTATTGATTGCCTTACTACACCAAACCGATACTAAGGTGCCTTACAACTGATACCTTTGCTTGTCTCTCTGTCTTTGTCTCACATAGTCGTCGAGCAGGCATAGATAAGATAGGGACAAGATAAGATACAATAGTGCCTTCCCGGCAGCTTTCAAACACCTTGACCTGGAAACCGCGAGGCCAAACGTGATTGGTGGTTTGGGTGACGCTAATGCCGGTCAAACATTAATACGGTCTTAGCGTCAGAGGAATTGGCGGCTGCACCCCCCAGCATAGTCGTTCTTGTAATTTTCAACGCGACAGCCCTTCACGTCAAGTTAACTTTCAAGCTTGCCTCTCAGCATCCAACGTTAAATACGCCCATCGCGAACCACCTCGAACCTTGTGACATTCCCACCTCAGCATCGCGTCTTAGAAAATTTCGAACACGGATATCAATTTATAACGATTCCTTTTTTTTGATTCCCTTTTTGACGACACGATAGCGTTTGCGACGAGCAACTCGCTAACTCAATCCTCCTACCCCCAACCATAAAGGGTCGCCATCATACCGACTCTTTTGCGGATGGCTTGTCGTCGATAATGCAGCCATGTCGGGCACCACTATAGACGATGTTGTTAAGCGACTCAGTGCAGTTGATATTGGTATGGTTTCCTTCAAACTTGCATGCAACCCCACTAGAGCTAATGTCGCATGCCCTCCGCGATATCTCGATCGACTACTAACATATTCGGACTGCAGATGTTAGACTCAAGCTGGAAGCCGCAACTACGTTGCGAGATAGCTTAGATCATTATACCAGTGGTCAAATATACCCGCCATTCTTGAAGAGATTAATGCCCATTTTCTTCGGCATTTTACGGGGACCATGTATTTTTCAGAGCAATTCACCCGAGCAGGTCAGTTTTGAAACCTTGAAAGAAGGACATGCTGCTAACGCGCGCCAGAAACTTCGAATGGCCATACTCGAAGTCATCCACCGATTACCTACCCAGCCCGCTCCTCCCGAACCCTTCGAACCCCACGCCGAAGAGACCGTCGATCTGTTGATGCAGCTTGTACGAACAGATAACGAAGAGAACGCGACAATATGTGTCAAGATAATATCGGATATTATGCGCCACCAGCACAAGGTGTTGCAGGGCAAAGTGCAGCTCTTTCTTACCCTCATTCAAGAGCTCTTCGAGCAAATGGAAAAGGTTGTCCGAGAACAGCTTGACAATGCACCTCACAATGCGCCGTCACAACCCGGCGCGCCGTCAACTCCTGGCAACTCGCAGACGAATTTCCAGTCCCCACGACCTGGCTCACCAGTCGCCTCCGTCAATGATCTTGGAGCCGATCCTCAACAACAGAACCGTCCACTATTGAAGGGCATGCAGTCTTTCAAGGTCCTCTCCGAGTGTCCCATTATCGTGGTATCGATATTTCAGGTTTATCGAAATACAGTGCAGCAGAATGTTCGGAAGTTTGTTCCTCTGATCCAGAATGTGCTATGTCTTCAAGCTTCGGCTCAACAGCAAGCACACGCTGATGCTGCCGCTAAAGGAACGATCCATACAGGAGTGAGCCCTGCTATCAAGAACCGGGTGGCATTTGCCGACTTTATCACGGCTCAGGTCAAGACTATGAGCTTCTTGGCCTATCTTCTTCGACAATACGCCTCACATTTGAATGACTTCCTGCCTCGGCTACCCGACATTGTCCTACGTCTCCTGAAAGACTGCCCCAGAGAGAAATCCGGGACACGCAAGGAACTGATCGTTGCGATTCGCCATATTATCAATTATAATTTCCGCAAGATCTTTATCCCCAAGATCGATGAGCTCCTGGACGAGCGAACACTCACCGGTGATGGATTGACGGTGCACGAGACTATGCGACCATTGGCATATAGTATGCTTGCAGATTTGATCCACCATGTACGAGACTCTTTGAAGCCAGAACAGATCAGGAAGACTGTTGAGGTCTACACCAGGAATCTGCAGGATAATTTCCCTGGCACAAGCTTTCAGACAATGAGTGCTAAACTCCTCCTGAACATGGCCGAGTGCATTGCGAAACTGCCGAACAAGGTGGATGCACGACATTACCTCATTATGATTCTCAACGCAATTGCCGATAAGTTTGCCGCCATGAACCGACAATACCCCAATGCTGTGAAACTCTCAGCTTTGTATCGTGAACAGATGAAAGCTGGTACCCCTGATACCTATCTGGCCGACAAGGATAGCCCACCTGACTGGGACGAAACCGATATCTTCTCCGCAGTTCCAATCAAGACATCAAACCCTCGAGATCGGGGTGCTGATCCAGTTGTCGACAACAAGTTTCTCTTCCGAAATTTGATGACAGGCCTTAAGAACACCTTCTACCAGTTGAGGACATGCAACGCTGGGTCACCCATCGATTCTCAAAACGCACCTACTCACTGGCAGGATGTGTCTTATGGGTTCACAGCTGAGGAGGTTAAGGTCATCATCAAGCTTTTCCGGGAGGGCGCATATGTTTTCAGATACTACGAAATCGAGAAGCCCGCAGGCGAATCTCAATACATGTCGCCCGTGGAATATATGGCTAACTTCTATATGGTCTCGTGTAGCAAGGAGGAGAAGGATCTACTTGAGACTTTCGCCACCGTCTTTCATGCCATCGATCCCGCCACTTTCCACGAGGTGTTCCAGCAGGAGATCCCGCGTCTTTATGATATGATTTTCGAACATACAGCGTTATTGCATATACCCCAATTCTTTCTCGCCAGCGAAGCGACTTCTCCTAGCTTCTGCGGTATGCTTCTGCAATTCCTCATGGAGCGAATCGACCAAGTCGGGTCCGCAGATGTCAAGAAATCCTCTATCTTGCTAAGGCTCTTCAAGTTGGCTTTCATGGCAGTCACCTTGTTCGCCAACCAAAATGAACAGGTCCTCTTGCCACATGTCGTCAACATTGTCACAAAATCCATTGAGCTGTCAACAAAGGCAGAAGAGCCCATGAACTACTTCCTCCTGCTACGTTCGCTATTCCGTAGTATTGGTGGCGGTAAATTCGAGCAGCTCTACAAGCAGATTCTGCCTTTGCTTGAAATGCTCCTGGATGTACTCAACAACCTCCTGATGGCTGCGCGAAAGCCATCTGAGCGCGACCTGTATGTGGAGCTCTGCCTCACGGTTCCGGCGCGACTTAGTCATTTGCTGCCGCACTTGAGCTTCTTGATGCGTCCACTCGTCGTTGCGTTACGAGCAGGTACAGACCTTGTCGGGCAAGGATTGCGAACACTCGAGCTTTGCGTCGATAATCTCACAGCTGACTATCTTGATCCTATCATGGCGCCCGTCATTGATGAACTGATGACTGCCCTCTTTGACCATCTCAAGCCCCATCCCTATAGCCACTTTCACGCTCATACGACGATGCGAATTCTTGGTAAGCTAGGCGGGAGGAATAGAAAGTTCATGACAAGCGCTGTTCCGCTTTCCTACAGGGAGTATGCCGATGATCCTTCAGGGTTTGATCTGAGACTTCTGGGCTCCAAGAAGGACAGGGCCTTTCCCGCTGATATGGGCATTGACTTTGCCATCCAGAAGTTGACGGAGTTTCCAAAAGCAACGAAGAACAACCATAGCAAGCAATACGATGGCTACTACAAGAAACAAGCATTACACTTGATCAAGGCTCAGCTTAAGCTTCGCATCGGTTACGATCAGCTTCCAGATGACCTCCCACGCCTCCTGCGACTCCAGGCTGAAGATTTAGTCGCACGAAGGTATGAGATCAACGCCACCAATTTTGAGATCTCCGACCGTGAACGATCGATTCCCAAGAAAGAGAGTGAAGATTTGGTGGTCAAACGGCTTCTCAAGGCAATCATGTTTGCCCATTCCTTCCCCGAGTTCAAGGATGAAGCAAGCGCCTTCTTGCTCAACGTTTGCAAGCACTTCGCAATTATCGAGATTGGCAGGGCTCTGGTGGATCTGAAACGCAACTTTAGCCCCTTTGACCCTAATGCAGGCGAAGGTCTTCTGCACATTGATACACGCAACCTTTCAGACGCCATTGTTGAGTCATTGGCTTCTGATCATCCGGATGTGCGTGAGGCGGGCAAAAGTGCCATTCGGGAGATGTACGACTCTACAGCAATTATCTTCGGTTCTGAAAGCGATGTTGGCAAACTCCCATTCTTCAGCCATCTAAGCAGCACTTTCTGTCACAGCTGCTACGAAGAGGAGTGGTTCACCAAGACTGGTGGTAGTCTGGGAATCAACTATCTGCTTACTGAGCTTGACTTGGGCGACACATGGGTCACTTCTAAACAGACCGAATTTATTCGCGCGCTCACTTATGTGGTCAAGGACATGCCCCAAGATCTTCCTGAAAAGACACGGTGCCTAGCTCAAACAAGCTTGGAGGTGCTCCTGAAGCGCATCACGAAGGACATCACCAAAGAGGATACGCTACCAATCGTACAGCAGCCAGGACAGCCGCCCAACCCTCAACTCAAGCAGCCTCGGCTTTCTCAGATCTGCCAACAATTTGGCAACGACCTCTACCACATGAACAAGCATGTTCGGGAGACCGCAAAACACTCGTTGGAACTGATCGCGAAGGCCGCAAAGTGTGAGGTTTGGGAGCTGCTGGAATCATGCAAGGACAAGATTTTGCAACCCATCTTTGCCAAACCTCTGCGTGCGTTGCCGTTTAGTATTCAAATCGGCTATATTAATGCGATGACGTACCACATGAGCTTGAAAAACGATTGGGTCCCATTTGACGAAAATCTCAACCGTCTATTGATGGAATCGTTGGCTCTTGCAGATGCTAGTGATGAATCGCTCGCCAACAAGCCCGCAGAGTTCCGCACCCATGAGCACATTGTCAACCTCCGTGTTTCATGCATCAAGCTTCTCACAACGGCCATGACCTTTGAGGAGTTTTCTAACCAGCCAACGAAAACTAAGATTCTCAGTGTCTTCTTTAAGTGTCTGTACTCGGAATCCAAACCTACCATCACTGCGGCAAATGAAGCTCTGAAGTCGGTCTTGTCGGTTGATAGGCGTCTGCCTAAGGAGTTACTACAGGGAGGGTTGCGTCCAGTGTTACAGAGCCTTTCGGATCCCAAACGCTTGAGTACTGCGGGACTCGATAACTTGTCCAGGTTACTGAAGTTGCTCACGTCTTACTTTAAGGTTGAGATAGGGGCTCGTTTGCTAGAACAGATCGATTCAATCGTTGAGCCGACTGTTTTGCAGCAGATATCCTTTACTTTCTTCGATCAACACCCCCAGATGAAGATTATTACTGCCATCTTGAACATCTTTCATCTGCTACCCGCTCCTGCTGAAGCCTTTAAGGAACGGTTGATTGATTGCTTTCTTGGGTTGGAAGAGAAGCTTCGTAGGACCCAACTTAGTCCTTTCCGCCTCCCTATTTATCGATATATGAATCGGTACCCCAAGGAAATCTGGGCCTACCTGTTCAGCAAAGTGGAGGATCTCAAGTATGGCCGGCTGTTGGCGCAGGTTCTTCGTCATCCTGACAGTCATGCGTTGCGAGAGGTCGCAATTGAGAACCTCGATGCTCTTGTCACCCGCTGCAACGAGTTGATCAGCCAGAACAATGAGGCCAAGTTCATTGCCATGGTTAACGCGATCCACATATTTGAATCTCTCTGTCATTTCCCCACAGCAGAGAAATGGATGGACAAGAAGGAGCATCTCGACTGGCTGAAGAGTATCGGCAAGGAACTAGAGACACATCTTCGACAGCATACCCTCCCAGCTCATCTCCGATTACCGGCCTACCAAGCGGCTGAACAACTCATGACTATTCTCGTCAAGTCGCTCGAGAGGGCACCCAAGGACTTGGATCCTCTGTTCAACCTGATCGAATGTGTTACATCTGACGAGCTTCGTAACACCCAGGAGCTTTTCTCGTTCATATACCATAAGATTATTTGCAGCGATGCTGTTGACTTTTGGAAGGCAACTGTGCTTCGCTGCCTGGATACGTATGCTGGAAAGTCTGCTTCAAACAAGATGAAGCATTTCCTGTTGCATTACATTGTCAATCCAATTGTTGCAATGGATGTTATGCGAAACTGGAACCAACTCGACCAGAACCGGAGCCCCCGACTGATGGACAGAGCTGTCATTGATGCAGTGAGCAGCAAGATCTGGAAGGTTCATCCAGAGATGACAATGGACGACCAAGCCCAGCCCGGCATTGACCACACTCGTTATGAGGTTTTGCAACTTTCTGCTATGCTGGTGAAATACTATCATACGCCACTCCAGGATGCCAGGAAAGATATCATCAAGTTTGGATGGACCTTCATTCGTCTTGAAGATGTGATTAACAAGCATGCTGCCTATGTGGTCATCGGTTACTTCATTGCTCACTACGAGACGCCACCTAAGATCGTGACTCAAGTTTACCTTTCTCTCTTGAAATCTAATCAGAATGAAGGACGCGCTTTGGTCACCCAAGCGCTAGAGCTTATTGCGCCGATGTTGCCCAAACGATGTGGAACTGGCCAGAACGAACGCATCGCACCTTGGGCTGTTGCGCCGCGTCGTGTTCTTGTTGACGAAGGCCAAAACGCCCAGCAAATGACCAGTATCTTCCATTTCCTCGTTAGACACCCCGACCTCTTTTATGATGCTCGCGATAGGTACATTTCTTTGATGATCAGCTCTCTGCGGAAGCTTGCTACTCCCCAAAACGCATCACATGAGTCCAAGAGACTCTGTCTTAACATGATGTGGCTGATCTGGACTTGGGAAGAACGACGAGTTGAAGGAAAGACGGCGGCCTTTGGAGCAAGATCTCTTTCCCAGTCTCCCAACACGAAGAAGAGAAAGTTGGATGCTGAACAAGCAAACACTTCTCAGCCAACAGGACGTGCCGAGTATCAGATTCCACCTCTCTTCCGATTGAAGATGATCAAGTATCTTGTCGAGTTTATTGCTCAGCTGAATGAGCGCTATGAGCTCCCTTCAGCCAAGCCTCGAGACCAAGTTTCGTCATCAATTCCCCCAGTACCTCTGGCATTGACCGATCTCTGTAAGAAGGCTATGAAGCTGCTCTACAATTTGGTGCAGCCTCAATATTGGGGCGATCTCGACCTCGATCTGTTCCCTAATGTCACTCAAGTCATCCTGGCGAGCGAGCGAACACAGACTATCCTTACAGCTGATCCTACAGACAAGGAGAAATTTGATGACAAGTTCTTGACCAACATCATCAATACCCTCCAAGTTGTTCGCATTGTCCTCAACTCCAAGTCGGACGAGTGGATTCAGAAGAGCATGCCAGCTATTCAAAAGGTCTTGGAAAAGTGCCTGAAATCGGAAAATCCCGAAATTCAAGACTGCCTTCATCTTTCTGACAAGAAGTTTGATGATAACCGTGAGCTCCGGTCGATTGTTAAGCGCATACTGGACTCTGTGCCTGACGACACACCCATGGAGGATGCCGATGCCGACGGTGAAACCGAGACGCAAACATCAGAGATTGTCGCTTACCTGTCTCAAGTTGCAACAGAAGCAATGAATAGCAACAATTATACTTCTGGTGTCAACATTCTGTGGTCTCTTGGCCAGCGAAAGCCGAATGTCATTGACCAGCATATTCCTTCTCTCATGAAGGCTCTTCAGTCCAAGCATGCCAGGGAACATGTGCAGCACTACAATGCAGTCGCAAACCAGGCGGCAGCTGGCGTCAATAACAGGAACCAAGACCCTAATACGCCAAGCGGAGAAATGACTGACTACGATCTTGAGATTCAGACAAAGATCATGATTAAGGAGATCCAAGTTGTAGCCCTGCGGATGGAGGTTCTGGGCGACGCTCGTCGACCCTTCCTCAGCGTCCTCGCAACTCTGGTGGAAAAGTCTATGTCAATTGAGCTTTGTGAAGAGATATTGAACATGGTTGAGGGATGGGTATTCCGATCGGAAGGAACATGGCCAACACTTAAGGAGAAGACGGCTGTTCTTCACAAGATGCTCTCCTTTGAACACCGACAAGACCCAACCATGTTATCCAAGTTCCTGGACCTCGTTATTCGCATCTACGAGGATCCAAAGATTACCCGCACGGAACTCACAGTTCGCATGGAACATGCATTTCTTATCGGCACCCGTGCAGCGGATGTCGAGATGCGCAATCGCTTCATGGCCATCTTCGACAAGAGCTTGTCCAAGTCTGCTAGTGCACGTCTGTCTTATGTCCTTACCTCGCAAAACTGGGACACGCTCTCAGACTCGTACTGGCTTTCTCAAGCTACTCACCTGTTGCTAGGTGCGGTAGAGACGAACGCCAATATTCAGCTGTACCAGACCGATTTCAAGATGTTGCCAATTTCTCGCTTGTTGACCATCTTTACAAAGGAGATGGAGGCTCGAGAACCTACTGTCATCGTTGATGACAAGTTTGAATCCTTTATGGCCACTCATCGTCGCTTCATGTCGGAACTTGGTGACATCAAGGTGAAGGATGTCATTGAACCATTGGTACAACTACAACATGCTGATTCTCAACTTGCCCACAACCTCTGGGTAACCCTCTTCCCGATCTACTGGTCATCCGTCGCAAAGGATGACCGCGTTGACCTGGAGCGTGGCATTGTTGCTTTGCTCACAAAGGATTATCATAGCCGTCAAATTGACAAGCGTCCCAACGTCATCCAGTCGATCCTTGATGGTGCTGCAAAGACGTGGCCTGAGTGTAAAATTCCACCGCACGTCCTCAAATACGAGGCCAAAACATACGATGCTTGGTACACCGCCTTGGTTCAACTCGAGAACGCTGCTATTAACCCCCAAGTCGACTCTGCCACGGTACGTGAAAGCAACCTGGACGCTCTTGTCGAGCTGTACGCCTCACTTCAAGAAGACGATCTATTCTATGGAACTTGGAGGCGGCGGTGCCAATTTGTCGAAACCAATGCTGCCCTGTCCTATGAACAGAACGGCATGTGGGACAAAGCCCAGAAGCTGTATGAGAATGCCCAGATCAAGGCTAGAACTGGTGTGATACCGTTCTCCCAAGCCGAGTACATGCTTTGGGAGGATCATTGGGTTCTCTGTGCACAGAAGTTGCAACAGTGGGAGATTCTTCAGGATTTCGCTAAGCATGAAAATTTCCAAGATCTCCTTCTCGAGTGCGCTTGGCGAAACACAGAGATGTGGCAGGATGAGCAACATCGGGAGGCTCTAGACAACATCATCAAAGGTGTCATGGACGCGCCTACACCCCGCCGAGCCTTCTTCCAATCCTTTATGGCGCTTCTCAAGTTTCATAATCACCAGGAACCTAGCACCGATTTCGCGCGTGTCTGCGATGAGGCAATCCAACTCTCCATCCGTAAATGGCACCAGCTGCCTGAGCGCCTAACCAATGCCCACGTCCCCCTTCTACAGAACTTCCAACAATTGGTCGAGCTTCACGACGCCAGTGTCATCTGCCAGAGTCTTGCCAATACCAACCAGACAAACTTAGACGTCAAGTCTGGCGAGCTTAAGTTGCTGCTGGGTGCCTGGCGCGATCGACTCCCAAATGTTTGGGATGATATCACTGCTTGGCAAGATCTTGTCACCTGGAGACAGCACATCTTCAGCCTTATCAATCAGACGTATCTGAATTTGCTGCCAGCACAAGGACCGCAAAACGCCGGCGGAGCTAGTTCTTTTGCTTATCGCGGCTATCACGAGACAGCCTGGATTATCAACAGATTCGCACATGTTGCTCGCAAGCACAACCTTCCTGAAGTTTGCATTAACCAGCTGAGTCGCATCTATACCCTCCCTAATATCGAGATTCAAGAAGCTTTCTTGAAACTACGCGAGCAGGCCAAATGCCATTATCAAAACCCTGAAGAGCTCTCGAGTGGTTTGGATGTTATCAACAATACAAACCTCAACTACTTCAGCCCGTCTCAGAAAGCCGAATTTTACACCCTCAAGGGAATGTTCTTGGAGAAGCTCAAGCAGAAGGATGAGGCTGATTCAGCCTACGGCACGGCGTTGTATTTCGACATTGGTGCTGCTAAAGCATGGGCCGAATGGGGCTACTTCAACGATCGCAAGTTCAAAGAAGACCCAACTGATCTCAACGCGGCACGACAGGCACTTACCTCATACTTGCAAGCCGCAGGAAGCTACAAGAATGCCAAGTCTCGAAAGCTCCTGGCACGAATCTTGTGGCTTCTCAGCTTGGATGACTCTAAGGGCACGATCGCTCTGGGCTTTGATGACTTCAAGGGCGAAACTCCTGTGTGGTACTGGATTACGTTTATCCAGCAGCTAATTACTGGTCTTGGCCACAAGGAAGCTCCTCGTGTCTTCCAGCTCCTCCTGAAGATCGCCAAGTCCTACCCTCAGGCCTTGTACTTCCAGCTCCGAACGAACCGTGAAGATCTGCTTGTGATCAAAAAGAATCAGGAAGCCAGAGACAGAACAGCACGACAACGCGCACAATCAGTCGCATCCAATGGAAAGGCAAGCGCGTCACCGTCAATGACAAAGCAGGAACCTCCCAGACCTGGTACTGCATCGTCTCGACCGGGCACTGCAAATGCGGCTGATGGCACCCCAGTCAAGGCGGAGGGTGAAGCCAACGGCAACGCCGCTGGTACTCCTGCTCCTACTAACGGGCAGACACCTGATGCTTCGAAGGCTGCACAAAAGGCGACACCTCAGCCCGGACAAGGTCAGAAGAAGCCCCCGTGGGAGTACACCGAAGAGGTCATGTCAGTTCTCAAGACTGCCTTCCCTCTTCTGGCCCTCTCAATGGAGACAATGGTGGACCAGATTCAAAAGAATTTCAAGTGTCCTCCTGATGAGGACGCCTACCGACTCATTGTTGCTCTTCTCAACGATGCTCTGGCCTACGTCAGTCGAACACCACCTTCTTTTGCTAAGAACGTCAAGCTTCCACCAGCGACCGAGACCAATATCACCCGCTTTGCTGAAACAATCTTACCCAGCCACATCAAGAAGTCATTCGAGGCAGATTTCGTTACTGTCAAGCCAACTATGTACGAGTACATCTACAAGTTGCGTCGCTGGCGAAACAAGTTTGAGGAGAAGTTGGATCACCGAGTGCCTCGAGCCTCACTCGAGAACTTTTCTCCTCATCTGAGCGAATTTAGATACGGCAAGTTCGACGAGGTAGAGATTCCTGGCCAGTACCTGCAGCATAAGGACAAGAATCAAGACTTTATCCGTATCGATCGTTTCCTACCAAACATCGATCTTGTCCGGTCTATTAGCGCCTCTTATCGCCGCATCAAGATGCGTGGTCACGATGGCAGCATCCACAAATGGGCTATTCAGCACCCTGCGGCTCGACATTGTCGACGAGAGGAGCGCATTCTGCAGCTCTTCCGGTCGCTCAACCAGACATTGGGCCGTAAGAAGGAGAGCCGAAGGCGCGATTTGCAATTTACGATACCAATCATGGTTCCTTTTGCACCACACATTCGACTTGTGCAGGAAGACACGTCTTACACTACACTACAGGGAGTGTATGAGGATCATTGTCGAAACATGGGCATGTCGAAGGATGACCCTGTGCTGTTTACTATGGAGAAGCTCCGTGGCGCCCTCGAGAGCAAGAGTTCGGTAAGTTGTTCAAAATACCAAAATTTACAGTCACTAACAGTAAACAGAACAAGCCCGAGCAAGCAGCGACAGCTCGATTGGAGGTGTTCAACGCGATCCAAGAGAAATGGGTACCATCAACAGTGGCAATCGAGTACTTCCAGAAGGTATTCCCGCAGTTTGCCGAGTTCTGGCTATTCCGCCGCCAGTTCTCTTACCAGCTTGCGGCATTGACGTTTATCACGTACATCATGTATATGCATAACCGATATCCGCAAAAGATCAACATATCTAGGTCGACGGGCAAGGTTTGGGGTTCGGAAATGATGTCGTACATGAGCGCCAACAAACCCTTCTTCCACAACCCAGAGCCGGTGCCATTCCGACTCACACCCAACCTTCAGACACTGATGGGCCCAATCGCCACCGAGGGCATCTTTGCATGCTCACTGATGGCCATTGCACGATGCTTGACGGAGCCTGAGTACGAATTGGAGCATGCACTGACTCTTCTTGTGCGTGATGAGATGCTGTTCTGGTTTACGGGCAGCCACAGGAATGGAGTGATTACGGAGAGTCAACTGCGAGATTCTGTGCAGGTCAACAGCGACTCAATCGTCAAGCGTGCGGTCAGCTTAGCCCACAGCCCTGTTGGAAACTTGCCTGCGAATCAGACAGTCATTGACGCTATTGCCAAGGCTGTGAACCCGATGAACTTGGCACAATGCGATGCGTTGTGGATGCCATACCTGTAAGGAGCAGGTTAATATTTATATTTGGAAGAAAGAGAAGATGGATGGATGAATGCGTTGGGGGTTGGCATGGTCTTGGACTTTGAGCACGGCGTTGGGGTTTCAGGAAGAAGGCATATAATGTATGATGTTATTTAGGGGGCAGAAATTGCCAGAAAAAATTGAGGATATGATATCCTAAGAAGATCAAACAGGCAGTATTCCAATTATGCACCTAGCTTAGACTGCAACAGCTGAGCCTTTGTAATCTGTACTCGGCTTAATTATATGACTATTTAGTGCTTTTATTTTTCGTCACAACCTGCCTGATATAGTAAGTGTTTACAACTCTAGTGAGGACCAGCGTGACGATATCCCGAACTTCAATGTCAACACCAGCCAACCAAAGAAGATGGAAGACAATTGCAAGGTTCCCCACAAGCCGAGGCTCGGAGGAAAGCTTGTCATGCAGGCATAGACGAGATCGACAAAGTGTCACAGCCTAGTCCAGAGCTGAAAGGGCGAATATGTCGGAAACGGAACCCCGCACGATAGAGCACGGCAGAGGCGTTGCCGCGCTGGTCGAGTTACCTCGGACAGTTGCCTGGGGCTATTTAATACATTTCCTCATAGTGACACTTGAGCTTCATGCATATTCTCATTTAATTCTCTGAAACCAAGTTTACAAGCCCAAAGACAAGATTATAGCTATGGATTTAACAAAGAAGCCTCGAAAGGTCTGGGAACATCCTGATCCCAAGAGTACGGCGATGTGGGCATTTATGCAAGAGGCAAACAAACTACATGGACTCAATCTGAAGGTATTGTACTCTTTATATGCAATGGTGAGACCTGAGATATCCTGACTTGTCCCAGACATTCAACGACTTATATGAATGGTCCTGCTCTAAGCGCAGCGATTTCTACGCCCAACTCTGGACCTCCCAAAACTGGATTCATGAAGGTTCCTACTCATATGTCGTAGATGAATCCATTCCTATTACAAAACTTCCCGCCTGGTTCCCTGGTGTTCGTATCAACTATGCCGAAAACCTCCTCTGGACAGGCACTATAGGCGGTGCACCAGGCGAGCGCTCAACGCTTCACAAGGAAGACCACACTGTAGCCATCACCGAAGTTAGAGAGGGTAGTTCCTCTGTGAAGCATGTTACGTGGGGAGAGTTGAGGAGAAGAGTGGCTAGAACGGCAAGTGCGTTGAAACAAAGAGGTGTAAAGAAGGGTGACCGGGTTGTTATGGTTGGCGCTCATGCTGTTGAGACACTTGTAGTGTTTCTAGCTGCAACTTGGCTTGGAGGGTTGTTTAGTAGTAGTTCGACTGACATGGGCGTTGGAGGGTTGTTGCAGAGGACAGTTCAGATTGATCCTAAGGTGAGTTTTCCTATAGAATCTTTTATAGTGATGCTGACTGAATAGTTTGTCTTCTTCGACGACGGTGCTCTTTACAATGGCAAAGTCATTGATCTTCGAGATAAGATTAAGGGTGTTGTTGAAGGAATGAAAGAATGTCCTTCTTTCAAAGGCATAATCGTGGTTCAGCGCTTCGACACTCCCCACGACACATCTCAGATCCCAAAAACAGAACGTCTCGAGTCTTTCCTCTCATCAGCGTCTTCAACACCACCACCAATCGAAAGAGTCGGGTTCCAAGATCCGATGGTAGTTTACTATTCTTCCGGTACAACAGGTGCACCCAAGGCCATCGTCCACGGCGTCGGACCCATTCTCGTTTCGGTAGCTAAAGAAGCTATCCTTCATCGCGAAGTAACCCCCAAGGACGTGGCGATGCAGTATACGACTACAGGCTGGATCATGTATCTTGCGAGTGTCACTAGACTTGCTTTTGGTGGACGGACTGTGTTCTATGATGGTTCACCTTTTGTTCCAGATCGTTCTGTGCTCTTGAGGGTCGTGGAAGAGCAGCGTGTGACGAATCTGGGTATCAGTCCAAGATGGTTGGGTGAACTCATGAAGGAGGGTATCGTTCCTCAGAAAGAAGCTGATCTGAGTAGTCTCACGGCTGTTCAGAGCACGGGAATGGTGCTGAAGGAGCAGGTCTTTGACTGGTTCTATGATGGAGCTTTTCCAAAGAATATCAAACTGGCCAACTTTTCAGGGGGTACAGATATTGTGAGTCTCTTTTTCTCTTATTCTGTCTTCGTATAACTAACAACTTCACTCAGGCGGCCTGTTTTGTTATGGAGAACCCTCTGTCTCCTATTTATGCCGGCGGTTGTCCCGGACGAGTCGTCGGCACACCCATGGCCATCTATCCATCCTCTCCTGACCCCAACAAACCAATCTCACCAGTTCCAGACGGAGAACCAGGAGATTTAGTCGGAACTGCAGCATTTCCAAACGTCCCTCTGTATCTATGGAACGACACGACTCCCGCTCCTGGAAAGAAGTACACTTCGGCCTACTTTGACCGATTTCCTGACGTGTGGTCACAGGGCGACTTTGCAGCAGTTCATCCACAGACGGGCCATATTCATATTCTGGGCCGCTCAGATGGAGTTTTGAATCCAAGTGGAATTCGATTTGGAAGTGCAGATATTTACGCTGTGCTTGAGGGTGGTTTTGCAAAGGAGGTTGCAGAGAGTCTCTGTGTAGGCCAGCGTCGACCACAAGATCATGACGAAAGCGTTGTGTTATTCTTGCTGATGAAACAGGGAGTCAAGTTCAACGCTGAGCTTGCTGATAAGATTCGAGAGAGGATTGCCAAGGAGTTGACCAAGAGGCATGTGCCCAAGTATATCTTTGAAATTCCCGACATTCCGGTAAGTGATTACTCTCACAACTGATGATAGAAACTAATGGTGTTTAGACAACTGTGAATGGCAAAAAGGTTGAACTTCCAGTTAAGCAGATCATCTCAGGAAGTACCATCAAACCAAGCGGGACATTATTGAATCCTCAGAGTCTGGACTTTTTCTACCCGTTTCAAAAGATTGAAGAGGTTGAACAGGTTCGAGCAAAGTTGTAGAGATTATACTAGACAGAAACGATAGGGTATACGATACTATAAATGAGATACTGTTTACAAAACATCTTCCTTCTTAGGAAACTTGCCTCCATTGACACCATATCTCCAAGCCATATATCCCAGCATCCCACCTACACTTCCCAATCCGAATCCCCCAACAGCACCTCTCCAACCCTTGAGCACATTGGCCCCTATCAAAGCTCCAGCTCCAGCACCCACAACAGTCCAGTCGTCAGTCTCCAGCTGTCCCTGATTCTCCAACAATCGCCAGCTTCGATCCTGCCACTCAATCTCTTCTCTGCCGTTCATACGGCCCAGCGTCATGAGAGCGCCCACACCCAGCGCTGCGACTGTGCCTGTTGATGCAGAGCGGATAAGGCGTGGGAAGAATGATAGAGTGTAAGGGGTCTTGGGGCGGAGAAAAGGAATGAGGTGGCGTGTTGTTGTTATTCCAGTTGCGATGATTGTGTTTAATGTCATGGCACGGACGATAACGTGTGTAGTGAGGATTGTGCGTGCAAGAGGTTGATCCTCTGCATAAGGAGCGTGTGGAAAGAATCGTGACATTTTGAGTCTGATGTTGTATTGTGTTTTGTTTTATTTTGTTTTGTTTTGTTGTGTTTATAGTATTAAATAAGACAAAGAGTCAAGCTGACATGACTTGTACTCTCTCTATATATATTCTACGCCGCGTCATAATCAAGCCACTTCTACTTTCAGACACCAACAAATCCTCGGTCTTCTCAGCTCGGAATTCCATGATTGCTTCAGGGATCTGATTGAATAAGCACGTCTTTATTGGTTCTCCGATGCGACGGCCCGGATGGATTAACACGCCGGTTACTCCACTATAGCTTATTTTACGGATAATATGCGAGATCCGAGTGCGAGATAGCAAACAACAAACATCTTCACATTACCTAGATTGATTAGTGATATCGTATAGAAAATATTGTCCAATATCATGTTTTGTTTACCGAGTATACATATAGTTACAGCAATTCAATCAATTCAATACCCCCAATGCATATCATATACCACCAACGCCTAGGCCTATCCCAATCATATGATACTATCCTCATACCAATCCCAATGCTATACTATGCTATGCCTCTCTCTGGTATTTTTACTCATCATCGCTCATCTCCATCATACTATCTTCTTTCTCACCCGAATCATCCTCATCCTCCAACACCGTCATCCGCCTCGTCCGTCTCAATCTTCCTTTACCCTTCTCCGTTCTCCCTGTTGCTCTTCGGCCACCGTTCACCTTAACTGCTGCATCATGCTTGCGTTGTCCCAGCGTGCGCTCAAAGTCCAACAGATCTTCGGCTTCAGACTCTGCTGCACCGTCGAGCAATGCTGTCTCTTCTAGTGCTTTATTAAGTAGCTCTGTCGCGATACTGTCCTGGGGATTGATGGCCAGCGCTTCGTGCAGAACCGTCACTGCTTCCTCGGGCTTGTTTTGTTCCATGAGTATAAGTCCTTTGGCGCCGAAGATAGCCGCATCTTTGCCTCCTTGTCTCAGTACCTCATCAAACTCAGCCAAGGCCCGGTTAAAGTGTCTCAACCTTCTGAATGAATGCCCAAGATTTGTCCTCGCCGCCAACCAGGCTGAAGGATCGCTATCCATATCATCAGCGATCTTAAGTGCTGCTGTAAAGTACTGCGCTGCCTCCTTTGGTTTGTCCTGGTGATATTTGACAATGCCCATCTCGTTCAAAAGTAAGGGATCCGTTTTGCAGAGCCCGTAAGCTGTTTTCAGAAACTCCTCCGCAAGCGTCATATTGTTGAGGGCATGATTCTGCATGCCCAAAAATACTTGAGGCAGATGTGTGCCCATGAAGAGTCTCGCCGCGGTCGAATATGCCGAAATTGCCTGATCGTGTTCGCCCTCTGCTGCAAAGGTATGCGCAAAACCAATCCATGCTGGCCCAAAATGTGCATCCATCATACTCGCTTTGCTGAAATATCGTCGCGCCTCAGGAATTTTGCCAATCGAAAAGTAGTAGATACCAACTGCGAGCCACGAGCCTGGCTCTTCAGGGTGACTGTCGGCCAAGTCGTGAGCAATCAGAAACAACAAGTTCTTCTCTTTCAGCTCAAAAAGACAAGCCAGGTGAACAGGATACACGCTAAAGTTGTACTTGTCCTCCTGTAGAATCCCATTTGTGATATTCAAAGCATCGCGGTACCGACACTGCGTATAGAGAAGATCCGCCCTTGCAAGCTGTAAATCCGGATTTGATGCCAAGTGATAATGTGTCGAAAGAGAATCGTACGCCGATTCAAACGCTGCAGGGTTACGGTACTTGGAAAGTCGTGTCGTGTAGAGCATCTTTGTAAAGTCGGCAGCTTGCTGCGAAGACGACACATCCCCCGAGACATGGATCGAGTCAAAGTCAAGACTCTCAAGGAACTGCCACTCCTCATCTGGCGATAACAATGAATTGCTCATAAGCTGCTGGAACGCCTCAAAGCACTGCACGTCGATCCGTACAGCATCTTTATAGCACTCCTTGGCGCGATCAAACGCATTCTGTTTAGCGTAGCAGATCCCACGTAGAAAACACATAGCAGCTTCATATCTGCGATTCGCTGCTTCCTCCTCTGCAGCTGGGTCACGGCGTCGTCCATGGCGCGGCTGCGTCTTTCGCTTGTTGCTCGCGCCGTTGGCAATGAGATGTGTCGGGTTGCGATCGCCGAGAACAGAGAGGGCTTCGTCGAAGCGGGACTGCTTGATAAGGCAATGGCCGGCGAGATAGCGACATGATGGGTTTCGGGCGATGAGGTCTTGGCTGGAGAGAAATGCTTGGGCGCGTGTGTAGTTTCCTGTCGCGAAGTGGACTTGAGCAAGCCAGAATGCGTCTTGGTCGTCGTCTATAGAGGCAGCGTTAGGGACCTGAAGTAAGTTTGTTTATACTAAAGTATATGACGAACTGGTCAATGCAAGTAGCTTGTCGCCGATAAAGATGGCCGACTCGTATTGCGCCTTGTTGAGGGCATCTTGCCTCCATTCCCTGAGGAAGTTTTCCATTCCTATTTAATCGAAGGGCATCTAGTATTAGATATAATCTTCTATTGTTCGCTTCGTAGTTAACGTAGTGTGTTGCGATATCAGTCTGGTACTCGAAAATGGAGGTCGTTTGTTTGGAATAACGTCAATCAACATCCCACCAAAAGTCAACAAACCCAATCTCACCGCAAGGTAGGTCCCAGCCGTTGTTCGCGCCTCCACTGGAGCTAAGCGCGTTAAGGACGTTCTCAGAAGCTACAATGGGCGTGTCTCCAGCAACAGCGGGGTAGCTTACAGCGGTCTTTCGCCTCTTTCAGAGGGATTAAAAAAGTTGGCGGGGTTGAACTTGTGGCGTATCAGAAGCCGTCAATTTGGCACCCGCCGATGTAGGAGCCGTCAACTTCTCAAGATTTCATAACTTCCTGAGAAACATCATAACCCTCAATTGTACAACACTACCAATTGACTCGCAAATATGGCCTCTCCTCAATCAACACGATGGGCTGCCCTTGCTCGTGACACAAACGAGACCAAGATTCAACTTGCTCTTAACCTCGACGGCGGCGATTTCCCTCCCAATACTGACTCTCGTCTTCTCAACGATGGCGATAGCCATGCTTCCCAGGCTAGCAAGTCGCAAAAGATTGCTGTCAACACAGGCATTGGCTTCCTCGACCATATGCTCCACGCTCTAGCTAAGCATTCTGGCTGGAGTCTCGCTCTGAACTGCAAGGGTGATCTTCACAGTACGTTGCCCTTCATCGCCACCGAGGATGGTAATTGACTGACTCTGATACTTTCTAGTTGACGACCATCACACCGCCGAAGATGTCTGCATTGCTCTTGGCTATGCCTTCGCCGAGGCTCTCGGAACTCCCACCGGTCTCGCCCGTTTCGGCTACGCCTACGCTCCTCTCGATGAGGCTCTCTCCCGCGCCGTCGTCGATCTCTCCAACCGTCCCTACTGCGTCGCCGACCTCGGTTTGAAGCGAGAGTTTCTCGGCCAGCTCAGCACCGAGATGGTTCCTCACTGCTTCCAGAGCTTTGCTCAGGGTGCCCGTATTACGTTGCACGTCCATTGTCTCCACGGCGAAAATGATCACCACCGAGCTGAGAGTGCCTTCAAAGCTCTCGCTGTTGCTATCAAGGCTGCTATCACAAGGATACCGGGTAAGGAGGGTGAGGTGCCCAGCACTAAGGGCACTCTGAGTGCTTAAAGGGATGGGTAGATTAGGAGTTCCGGATGAGTGTTTGGTTTTGGCTGGATCTGGACCTGCTATTGATAGGGTCGCAAGGATAAATATTGAGGATATACGGATACGTGACTACCCAATCCCTACCAAGTAGCAGACCTTTTGAGAATTAAGCGATGAGCTAATGTCGGGTATGTTGGCTTATACCCCTTGTGAGATATATCCAAACCTTTTCACAAACAACCATGAAATCATAATAGGATAATGGCATTAAATTTCCAGGCTATATTTTATAAAATCGTAAGCTCGTCCTCGGCACCGCCTAAGTTCGGTAGTCACCGTTGATAGTAACATAATCATGGCTAAAATCGCAAGTGTAATGCACAGCCGACTTATCACCAGTACCTAGCTTGACAACGATCTCAAGATCCTCCATCGCTAGAATCTCAGCCGCTCGCGTCTCGTCAACCTGCTCAGGCTCGCCATCCACAAGCAGCTTGAGCTCAGCCGAACCATCGGTGGGAACAAATGATACATTGGTGCGCTCGGGAGT
Source organism: Fusarium sp. NRRL 53497 (assembly GCA_013184445.1). Lineage (NCBI taxonomy): Eukaryota > Fungi > Ascomycota > Sordariomycetes > Hypocreales > Nectriaceae > Fusarium > Fusarium sp. NRRL 53497. The sequence continues at coordinate 174,500 of JABCJZ010000336.1, read as the reverse complement.
AATCTCAGGAACATCGTTCACTGGCTGGCCAGGAGCAGAGATGAGAGCATAACCGGTAGCGCAAAGAACGCGGCCCCAGTTGGCATCCTTGCCGTAGAGGGCGGTCTTGACGAGGGGAGATTTGGCGATGGCTCGACCAACCTCACGGGCTGCCTCCTCCGAAGCACTGTCGACGACACGGATGGTGACGAACTTGGTGGCACCCTCACCGTCTCGGACGACGTACTTGGCCAAGTCAACAGAGAACTCAGTGAGGAGCTTCTGGAAAGCTTGGTAGTCGGGAGACTGTTCGGAGGTGACCTCCTTACCGCCAGCGGCACCGTTGGCAAGAAGAGCAACGGTATCGTTGGTAGAAGTATCTCCGTCAATGGTGATAGAGTTGAAGGAGCGGTCCACAGCATGTCGCAGAACATTTGGCATGACAGCAGGTGAAATAGGAGCATCAGTAGCCAGGATAGTGAGAAGAGTCGCCATATTGGGAGCAATCATGCCTGCACCCTTGGTCATACCAGCAATGCGGTACTCAACACCTGGAGAGGAGGGAAGCTCAAAGGATCGAGACATGAGCTTGGGGAAAGTATCGGTGGTGCAAATAGCCTTTGCGCATTCAAGCCAGTTCTCGTGAGAACCACCAGCCTTGCTTACAGCCGTAGGAATCTTGTCGAGAATCTTTTGAATAGGCAGCCTGAATCAACCGTTAGTCATTGAAGCATTAAATAGAGACAATTGAAAAAAACGAACCTCTGGCCAATAACTCCAGTACTCATAACAATAGTAGAGTCCTCATCACCAACCCTCTGGTCCGTAGTGCGCGCCATACTGGTCGCATCTTCAAGACCTCCGGTGCCGGTGACAGCATTCGCATTACCTGAATTAACAACGACGCTTCGAAGCCCCGCGTTCTTCTTCTGCTGAAGAAGTTTCCTACTGTACGTCACAGGAGCAGCTTGAAACTTGTTCTTTGTAAAGACACCAGCTGCAGCACAGGGACGGTCCGAAGTGACGAGGGCGATGTCAGGCTTGCTGGTGTTGCCAGGCTTGACACCAGCCAAAACGCCCGAGGCGATGAAGCCTTTAGGGTATTTTCCTGAAGTAGGAATGTATTGGATCTTGGAGGGAGGGACGGGGTTTGAGCCAAGAGTGGCTGACGCCGAGGAGTAGGCGCGAGCGAATTTCTTCATCATCTTTGCGATTGAGTATTGTTGATGTTATGGTTGATGGGAATTTTCGCTGGGGTCTGATATATCATAGGCGCTGGAGGTGTCCTAGTTTGGTGCGATAGCGATATCGCAGCGATCCGTGGCTGGGAGTGACCAAACGACTCATCAATTGACTCATTGAACGAAGGGTTTTTTATGTTTCTTTGGATAATTATCGATTACTTCAGTCTTTGCCATATAATACAGTAAGAAATATTACAGCTTAGATGAGATTTCAGTTTTCTTCTCTTGTGGAGAGTGAGGGCACTCTCACTGAGACGACATTCTAGGCCCAGCAGCCATCACAGACAGCCTAATGGAAAATCACTTACAGAATCGTTAACAGAGAAACCATCTCATAATATTGAGTCCCAAAATATGATCAGAGATTTTATATCAAGATAGGAAAATGCTGTAACCCATTATTTAATCTGAGCATAAGAGTTTCACTGCTGATACAGGGTATCCTTTGCAAAGTGTGAGTACTTATGAGTGAAGTTGTCATGATGCCTCTATCGATAAAGATAAGACTCAAGAGTGAGCGAGCAGGACCTCCTCAGAATCATTATCCTGACCTGGAGTTATGTGACGTCACGCATGATGAGTTGATTTTGGTATGAGTGACTTTAGGCAGTGAAATTCTAGGTATGTTTGTTTGCCAGCCAGGCTGGAAGTTTAGTAGTAAACCTGAAATTCCATGCAGGCAACAAAGTCAAGTTGCACGCTCAGCGTAATTCACGTCTACGCCAATATCTAGACACTTCTGCGTGAGGGAGAGTCACATGCCTAACATGCCCAAGTAATTGCGCAGGTAACCGAACTCAGTTTGAAGTTAATATCGGACATGCTTCGCGAAATACACAGTACCCTGCTGGTAGATTCGCGGTCCAAGACCCATCAAGATCACGGTGGGTAGAAGGACAAGGGTAATGCAATGTCTAGGTAACTGTCGGAGAGCAAAGAGAAGTCAGAAGAGAGCATTTAAATATGATTGTATTCAACATCTGGTATATCCGTATCCTAGCTGTTATTGATGCTTGTTCACAGCTACAGTAAGTGATGGTGTCGCGTGCCTGTGACTGTCACTGCTGAGGGCTGCGCGGCTGAAAAGGCTGTTGCCGTGCTGCCTACCAAGAGTGGATCCTCCTCTGGTGCCTGGAAATTGCAGCTCCACCTTCCTCAGATTTGCACGCAGATTGGCCTTGATGCCTTAGGTAATCACACAAAGTGGCCCGTGCGCGAGTGATCTCGCCCAGCTATAAAACGCCGGCTTGCTCCCACTCTTTCAGTCTTCTTTTTTCTTTCCTCTCCATCCAAGTGCATGGGCGTTTTCCTTCTCCGTGAAGCGATAAGCTGAGAGAGGAATTTTGCTAGTTGAAAACTATACACTGACCACTTCTCGTTGGGTTCGCCTGGCGGGGGAATTTTTGGAACTCTTCTCCTTGTGGAATCTTTTCTTTCATTGCGATCGATCCTTGATGGAACGACGTGAAGAAGGAATTTGATGGTGATGTGAATGTGACTTGTTTATGCACAAGCTCTAAGAAGTAGATGTCATGAAAGAATGTTATGCTGAATGTTGACGGTGGCGTCCTAGATCAACGCCGCATTGTGTTTGCATCTTAAATAGTCGCGATATCTTCATCTATGACCACCCCGGTGCCTTGTCTTGAATGCGCTCCTGTTTGCTACAAACGCCAGCGATGAAGTGCTACATAACCCATACACAACTTGATGCTCTTGAGCGGGACGTGATGCCAGAATGCGGCGCGATGTGTGCAATACTGTGAGTGTAGCCATGAATGAGGATTAGGGTAACGAGTAAAGGAGACGTGATGATGGGTATAATTAAAAACCCTCTCCATGATATCAAATATCTTCATATTCTACAGCAGTTATGCTCTTCAGATGCCTTGTACTATGGTAGTGACATGCCTCAATGTTCTTCTACTGCCCCAGAGGCTCTGCTGTGCTGCCCACACCCACGTCTTTGCCTAGCGCGGGGCATTTTGTCCATTTCTCCATCCAAATGCCGGTCCAAATCATTATTTCGAGTGACTCAAAGCCTCCATCTGAGCGTCCAGCGTCACAAACAGCACTCAAACACCACCATTTTTACAGGTTTAACGACTATTTTCAAGTAAAAGTTCCAAGCATCACATCGTGAATTCCATAGAGAATATTCTATACAAGTCACACCAACGCGCACACTCTTGATCTCTGCAAAGTCTTGGAGTGCCCCGCCCTCGAACGACCACATTCTCGATATCACCTCTCTACCCCCGCGAACGACCTCTCGAAACAGTTCCCCATGTCCACAGAAGCTGAGGGCTCGGCCCCTGTGCCACAGACCACAGAGAACAACGATGTGAAAACGGAAAAGAAGGACCAGCCCAAGCCTCAGCAGCAACAAGCTGCCCCCGCAGGCGAGAAGAAGCTATCCGGCGCTGAATTAAAGAAGAAGGCCAAAGAAGAAAAGGCCGCTAGACGAGCACAAGTCAAGGCTACGCAGGTTCCACAGGGCCCTGCGCAAGGTGGACAACAGGCCGCCGGTGGTGATGGAAAGGGAGGCAAGGCAAAGTCTAAGCAGGACGGACAACATCAGCAGCATGGCGGCGCAAAGCTCCCTATCCGACCAGCGGCTGCGGCTGTAGTTAAGGACAACAAGCCCACGATACCAGACTGCTTCAGCCATTTGTCTATTGCCAGACGGATAGAAATGACCAATGCCGACAAAGATGTCCACCCTGCTGTCTTGACCCTCGGCGAGCACATGAGCGCCTTCGCTATCAGTGATAGTGTCACTCGACTCGAGGCGACTCTGTTTGCTTTCAAGAAGGCAAGTTATTGTCCTCTTGTGATAGTATTATTCTAACAGTTCCAGGTCATCGACTCATACACAACACCTCCTGGCTTCACTTTCACCCGCCATTTCACACCTCACGTTCTCAACCCTCAGATCGAGTATCTCACAGCATGCCGCCCCATGTGCTTCGCTATGGGCAACGCCATCCGGTGGCTGAAGCTCCAGATCAGTAAGATCGATGTGGATCTTCACGATAACGACGTAAAGAAGCTCCTAAACGAGTCCATCGACAACTACATTCGTGAGCGTATCACTCTCGCAGACTATGTGATTGTCGAGACTGCTGCCAACATGATTGCCGACGACGATGTCGTACTCACCTACGCCCACCACCACCTCGTTGAGCGCACCCTTCTCCAGGCCCGAAAGGACAAGAAGAACTTCCGCGTGATCCTCGTCGACGATCCTTATGAGCGGGTCGGCATCGATCTCGCAAAGAAGCTCTCCGTCGCCGGTGTCCAAGTCGCTTATGCGTCCGATCTCGGCGCTCTGCGAACACACCTCTCCGAGGCAACCCAAGTTCTGCTCGCTGCCGAAGCCATCTTCAGCAACGGTGCCATGTACGCCCGCGCGGGCTCATGCGATATCGCCACAGCAGCTACCGACCTGGGCGTTCGCGTAGTGGCTCTCTGCGAGACAATCAATTTCACAGAGCGTGTGTCCATCGACTCACTCACCTACAACGAGATTGACCCCGAGCGATCCACTGACGTTGGCTTCCGCTTGCTGTTCGATACTACACGGGACAAGTACATTTCAGTGGTTGTGACGGAGCTGGGCAATTCTTCTGCCACGTCTGTGCCGGCTATTCTGAGAAAACTAGAGGAGTTGTAGACTTTTGAATTAAAGTAAAAAGAACATGGTGTTTTTAATTCTGACGTGGTAGATGACGGCGTCTTGAGTTATCTTGTTTCGATATTGGCTGGTGATTGAATTGGAGACAGCTCTATGAGGCAATGAAACTAGATTGGTAGTCTACCATTGTGACGTAACCTGACCTGAGTCTGAATTCTGTGATCAAGATCAAGTTCAGTAGTTAAAGTCATTGGTCAACCTGAGAGTATCATATCATCACATCCTTGACGAGCTCTGGTGTATTCATTTCAAACCAAACGTCCCATTTCGACGCTCTGCTTCCCAATATCACAAATGTACAGTATCCCTCCTCCCTTTAATTCTCTCTCAAGCCGAGGGGGCCTTAGTTTCCCAATATCTTTGAATTTCCTTTCTTGTCTTTCCTCTCTTAAGCCTCAGCCTGAGCATCCCGCTCCGCCTTGCGCGCTCGCTTCTCGAGGAGTATGGACTTTCGGTCTTGTAGAACAGAGGTCTGTCTGTCGTCGACGCCCTGCAGCCAGTATCCGAAGCTGGCGCCGCCGGCCGCGTACACGGGGTACACCCAGAGGGAGGACTTGTTGAAGAAGGGGCGCATCTCGATGCCCATTTGCCAGAATCGAGCGCCGAGGCCTTGATTTCCACTGTCAGTATCCAACTCTCTCTTTTCTTATGCTCTCCAATCGTCTCAATTGCCCAGGCTGTATCTTCGGATGGTATGGGTGGGCGAATTGGCTCAGGTCTGTGACGTACCGAAGAGGCTCCAAAAGGCGATGCGGTGGACCATGTTGGGCAATTGACGGTCGGGTAATCGAACTTCAAGAGTGGAGAGGTTTCGTGGAGGAGAGATTCTCTCGGAGTGCGAGGGCGGGCGTTGAGTTCGTTCGTTGCCGAGAGGTGAGGTCGTGATCTTCAAGATCCGCTGGGCCAAGCTGCAATTGCAGTTGAATTGATTGGTCACGACTGAGGTCACGTGAGACATCATCAATTAGCTACCCTGCACCGTCACGTTTCTTTGATTTATCCATCATACAACTCAGTCACTTAATAAATCATTTCAAAAAAAAATTATTAAAAAAAAAATAGGAATGATTAACTATAATTCCCTACCTTGAGAGCTATACCGATTGATTATAGTGATTTGAGTTATGTTGAGTAATGGAGGTTAAGCAGGCTTGTGTCTGAGATCGTAAACTCGGGACAGGGGCATTCAATAAGCAGAATGAACCCCAAATAAAAAAACAACAGCACAAGGTGTGTGAGAGCCAGATTCAGTGTGCATAGTATATCTAAGAATCTAGAGTCTACATAAAGTCTACTATCTTGATACGGTGTCAACCGTCGAAACAACAAGACAGGTGATATCCTAAAGTACCCAAGCGTTACAAAACTCCTCGCTATGTCATGAAAACACTCATCAGTCTAGCAAGCTTCTGCCCGATTCACCAGGATAAGGCGGTGGTGCTCCAGATGGAGGTGGCGCTATCGTGGGTGTTTCGCTGCGAGAACCAGTATTTACCGTCCATTGCGCTGCCCTGGCCACGATCTTGGAGAAATATTGCTGAATGAAAGATTCACTAGAACTGTCAGTATAGACCTTACACGCGGGAAGGGGAATGAACTTACGTATAGTAGCTATGATCAGCGTTATGAGGCGACACGAGATTGTGTGCCAGCTCATGTGCCAAAACCACCCACCACCAGGTCGCAGCCTCTGCCTTGGCCTGTCCACTTCTACCTTCGATCTGCGCGGCATGTAGTTGCAGGAAGAATCTGAAGTTACAGAATATACTGCCTCCAGTGTTGAAAGCAATAGTACCACCAGCCTCGTCATAAAAGATGTGCAAGACCTTGGGTGACATGGAATAAACGTTGCCAACCTCGACCAAGAGACTGGAAAAGACATTAAGGCTGGTCAAGTGCTTCGACAAGAGGCTGCTGGGGTCTGCAATGTCCTTTGAGACAAAGACCTTCATGCCGTTTGACGTCTCTGCAATGAAGGTGATGTTTTGCGCCGGTGTCTTGTCACAGTAAGTGGCCTGCTCCTTGACTTCGTTGACCTTGGGCTCGGAAAAGACACTATCAGATCCGTATGCCCGTGTCGACTTGACAGCATTCAGCAAGTTCTGCTGCACTAGTGCAGGACTTGTGACTCTGCCTTCGTCCTTCTGCGGCTCCTTTCCAGTGTTGGAGGAACTGCCACCAGGTGCTTCAATCTCCTTGGGCTTATCCAAGAACTTGTTCAGCTCCTTATGAGACTCATCTTCGTTCTGGTCGGTCTCAAATCCAAGTCGGCGGCTGAGGTTTGAAAACAGCCCCCTGCTCTTCCTAGCCTGCTGTTCAGGGGAGCGCTTTGCTTCCTCTGGCGAGTCCCATGAACCTGGCATCGATGGGCCAAGGGGCTCTGGTATTCTGGTGGCTTCTCGTGCAGCTTCAGCCGCCTTTGCCTCAGCCCCCCATTTTTGTTCTCTCTCCTTGATCTGGCGCTGTTCCTCTTCCAATGCCTTTCGTCTCTCTTCCTCAGCGATTCTGGCCTCAGCAGCCTTGGCCCGGAGGATTCGGTCAACATTGTAACCACGACTTCTCAGACCGTAAAGATCCAGTGTAAGGAATGGCTCAAAGAAGAGGTATGCCTGCTGGTTTGGTCGGTTCAGAAGCATTTGGCAAATAGCTTGTCCAATCTGGTACATATCAGGTTTCGCCTCATCAGACACGTATAGGACCCAACCGTTGCTAGTCTTGTTACTCGCAGCTGATCGCTTCTCCGTATGTGTCTGAAATTGGCCCTGGAGAGTTCTTCTCAACGCCACTGAACGAACGATATCGACCGTCAGATTCTTGTCCAGCCATTTCGCGTCATGTTTGATAGCATCACGTCGATAGTTTGCATACTCGAAGAGAAAGATCTTTGATCTCTCGACAACATGCTTGCGCAGATTGAGAGCAGTCTTTTGTCTGTCGCTGTGGGGTCCGATCCTAACTTCTTCCTGAACGATGCTGCTCAATTTCTGGGCACCAAGCGCCATGTAGAATACTTCAAGAGAATCCTCTTCTGGTGCGCAAATAAGTCGATCCTTGAACAATCTGTAGCTGATAATATCGTCCAGGATCACAATCTGACTGGCAGAGGCAAGCTGGTATTGCCTGATGGGCTCATCCTCTTCCTCCAGGTCGTCTGACTTTCCCTTAGGAGGTGCCAATTCTTTGTACGCAAGTAGGAAGGGTGCTGTGCGCATTTTCTTCCACAACTCTTTATCTCTGTGAAGTGTCGAGGATGCTTCTGCCAAGGATTTGAGAAGGTCCAAGTACTTCTCTGAGCTTTGTAGCACGCCGAGAAGACGGGCTGGCTCACTGCATGCCATGTTTGCAACTTCCAACTTGGTGGGCTCACTCTTGGCACCGCACTGGAATAGGAATGCATTCGCCTCGGGACCAAAATCAACAAAGTCGAAGATGTCACCATATGTCGTTGAAGCCCCAAGATACACCCGAGAAGGGCTGACATGAGCCAGAGTGGACGTTGGCTTCTCTACTGATCGAGTAGTCCGTGTAATAGGGATTATGTTGGCATTGCGCAGTTTTACCACGTTGTTCTCGCCCAGTTCTGTGATTCGAGATGCAAAGTAGCTGAAAAGTGCCACAGCATTCTGGTGATCCTGAGGAGGCGATGCCAAAAGGCGGTTTACACAATCTACCATTGGCGGATCTCTCGCAACACCAAATTTCTATGAATGTTAGTTGAGCCTCTACAAATTGTTGGGTTAGACTTACGATAGCATGGTCATGTAGATCTCTCCTCAGGATATTAAAACCGAGGATAGATGCTCGCGGATTATAAAAACACTGCGAGGGCGGAACGAGACGGGTACTCCCTTGAAGAGGCATAATTGCCTTGGGACTGCCACCAAGCTGAAAAGACCCATATCCATTGATCTGATGATTGGCGAGGAAATATGTCATAGAAGAAACTCGGAGAGCTTCATCCTTGCCTGACATCAACTCAACGAGCTCAGGGACAGACGGATGAGGCCTAAGCCCAAGAGAATTCAGGAATCTGGCCTCCAGACTGCCTGGTCGATAGCTTCCAGGAGGACCAGGCCACTGGAGAACAGGTAGCTGTAAAGCTCGGAGAGTATCCTTAGGCTCAAATAGTTCCGAAACTTTGTAGAGCGTTTCCGTCCCCTTGGTAGACTCCATACCCCTTGGACCAGCCTCGGCCGGACAAAAACGTGTCTGCTTAAGTTTGATTAGGTCTTCGCCGGGGATATCCTCACGGACAGACGCTAGGTACTTGATGAGCTCAACGTGACTCCACTGCTGGTGTCCTTCGCTCGAAGCGTTAAGTAATCTTGAGAAGATGGTCTCAAGATCAACTGTTTTGCGGACACCAATAGTGACCAGAAACTTCTCCTTGATCTTTTCACAACCTTGGATGACGGGGAGGTCATCAAATAGCTTGACAATCGGGAAGAAGGACTCTGTAGGCCTTTTCATTCCCTGCTTCGTAGGTACCACTGTGTTTGCCTGAAGAAGGGAGACAATGGTAGTTCTTGCGGTCGGGCTCGAGTTTTCAAAGTTCTTGGACAGAACAGTCAAAACCTGGATAGCGAACTTGGATGATCGCGTCAGGTTCTGTTCCTCGGACCTAGAAGAGTTTGTATCCAAAAGGAACCTCAACCAGGGCAGGATCTCCAATGGTTCCCATCCTAAAGCGCGCAGCTCAGCCTGTTGAGAGTTGGCAGTGAGCGCATGAGGGATCGTTGTAGGAGGAATGGGTAAGTTCGCAGGAATTCTGTTTGCGATGAGATGATTCCTAATGCTTCCAAGGGCAATTATCTCGCCTTGCTCTCCGTCATCACTCATCGTGCCGACAGCCACTTCAAGAAGAGCAGATCGACTACCAGGGTCAAGTTCACCACTCAAGCTCTTCTTGCCCGCCCAACTAATGAAGTTCATCAATTGTACCTTGTTCATGGCCTTTGTCTCCAATTCGTTCTTTACATCTGTTACGGTGATGTGCGAGATAAGACCAAAGTCGATGAGCTTCTTCACAAACGGAACATTCTTCATCTCTTCAGGTACAACAGGGATACTGTTGACAAATTTACTCATCTCGTCCGAAGCAATTCGAACATCTGCTGTCTGCAACACACCCCGTGTTGAATAGGTCTCAATCGAGGCCTTCCTAAAGCATATCCAAAAAGCTTCCTCAATGATTTGACCAACTTGACCACTGGGGGTTGAGTCACCAAATGTGAAGGTCTTGAGGATGTGAAGAGCCTCTGGCATGTACTTGGCAATGACAGCCGGAGAGAACTTTGTCTCCTTGGCCATGACCTGTTTTATTCGACTGCTGAGGTCGCTCATCTCGTTGGCAAATGCCAGTCGAGTGGTGATACCAGCAGCACGAAGGATTTCAAGGTTCCATGTCCTAACCCAGCGGGCATTCAAGTCTATAGCTTCTCTTTCCACGGTGGGAATTACTGATGGTGCTGAAATATGCAGTCCAGCTCCAGTAGTTTGCATTGTAGGAAAGCCAATAAAGATACGCCCGCCTGGCTTTTTATTGGGAAGTACAGAGGCAAAGACATCTGTCGCCTTGCCGAGCGCTCCCGAGTTAGCAGCTTCTTGAGAAGCTTGAGCCTCGTCATACGACGAAGTCAAGATGCCGATCTTTGTTGTTTTTGGTGGAGGTTTCTTCGTGGCTCTTTCAAGCTCGGATGCAAAGGATGAAGATACGCTCGTGCGGATGCTTGCAGAAGTTGCCCGAAGGAAGATTGTTGAGGATGAAAGCTTAGTCACATCTTCGGAAATCGTCACCTGTGCAGCATTCTCCTCGCTCTGCGCTTTGGTTCTGATACCTGCTTGTGAGGCAGTTGATGTGAGTCGAGCGAAGAAGGATCTCAACGAAGGAGCTTCAGGGGCACCGTATGATTCGGTCTTAGTGGCGGATGCTGCAGCTTGCGGTTTCCATCCAATAGCGGCCATGTACGACGCATCGATCTGTGTACTTGTGCGATCAACACTAGTAACCTTCATCAAGCCGTCCTTTGTCCTTGCCTCGAGATCTCGAGGTAAGGGAAGCTCAACACTTGGGGATGACTTCTTCTTAAGGGATAGAATTTGGTAGTCATCTATCCAAAATTCAATATGCTCAAGCGCAACAAATGTCAAACTTGTCGCAAGAAACTGGCTAACAGACAATAGATTCGGCAAGGGCGTTGTGGTATTTCTGTAGTCGAGAACAAAGGTTGTATGATGGGTAGCCTGATCTGCTGGAATCTGAGACTTCTTGGTGAAGAGAGCATTTCCCTTCCAGTAGAATGCCATAGCCTCATTTCCGGAGCTGACGAACGGCTCTTCACAATCTGCGAAAACACTGTAGAAACCAACACCGAAGGCACCGATCTTTGTCTCGTCAGGGTTTCCCTCAGCAATACGCTTTAGTCTCCCCCAGTCGGTTTTGGTGAAGGGCTGCCCGTCATTCTGGACAACTAAACGGCGTAGTGTGTGGTTCGAAAGCGTATGTTTCAGTATCTCGGATCGATTCGTGGTGCTTGGTAGTGGCACTTGGGTAGATGGGAGTGTCTCCCACTTTACGGTGACCGTCTTTGCCTGGGCATCGGCGGCGTTCTGGATGAGTTCTCGTAATGTTGTCCATTCTCCAGAGTATCTCGCAAGAACCTTGTCGATAAGAGCTCGAGTATCGACGGTAACAGCTTCTTCGTCTTCGCCATCGCGCAAAGCGGCGGCTCGTAGTTTCGTATAGTCCATCGTGGTTACGTTGTGATGGGTTTACAACTGCATTCTCGCTTCTGTGTAAGGATCGGGTGGTTGGGAGATATATTTCGGGAGAGAGAGGAGGAAAAGAAGCGCTATTTGGTAGAGTTAGTTATGAGTCTCTGATGCAAACGAACTTTAGCGGACTGGTCTCGGAGTTTACGCAAGGCAGACTACAACTACGTACATACGGTGAGATGTGGCAAACGGTATTATAGGTGTTCAAACACCAAACATAGGAGAAGGTGGTAGAATCGCAAATAGAAAGCAAAGGTTGTGGCAAAATGTGACGATGCTGAGGAATCGGGAATCGGGAATCTAGGTGAAGTATGAAGTCGGTTTCATCGTTCATATGATCTCAAACTCGTGGTACATCAAAGACTCCGAGCTGCCCGAGGCTGCAGGTCCCTGAAAGTGACGTTGCCCCTTGTCTTGGAAATGAGTTGCCAATCAGAATCGTTATCCATTCACCCCATCGCTCTCTCACTGGGTGATATGGGGCAGCCTCGCCGCTAAGATCAGCTCCAGCTGTCACCCCAAAGGGGCATACGTAACCTAGATAATTCTATAATGCTTTAGAGTAATAAGGTGTGGCTGTCATTTGAGAGACGAAGTATTAGACAATGAACATTCCAGCCTCAGATCAAGCTGAATTGAAGTAATGTTGGCTTAATATAAATATGTTTCCACAATCCCTTGGGATAGACTGATCGAAGCATGACGCTCTCGAGGCTGTGGAATGCCATTTGTATTGATGACTCCTGTAACATTCATTGTACGATCTTCAGAGGTTATTATCTTTTCCTATGTTAATGAGCTGCTATAGGCTGGCCTTATCAGAGATCACCGCTGCTACCCGCTATCCATCAACTTAGAGCAGGACTGTGCTTAGATCCATCCATAGAAAATTTTAAATTGAGTCAATAGTGGATTTACTTGCCGAGTTCGCAGCTCCAGAACTAGGACCCTGGATGATAGTTTCTTTTTTCTAAGACATGGGTATGACTGGTTTTCTATTAATGCGATTGCCAAGTTTGTCCTTGTAGTAATCATAGCAAGGTATGGGGTGGTTTTCGTAGGTATCTTTATCTAGGTAGTCCGGAATCGGAGGTTGAAATTTTGTAAGTGAATCACCAAGATAGTGGCAGACACGGCTGGATGCATGTCCGAGTTGATTGTTACTTTTTATTCGGGACAAGATGATTAGATTGTGAGTCAGTTGTAGCAATATATAATCTGGCCTTTCCTTTCGTCTTCCTCAAGAAACTCAGTCACTTAAAATTCACACATCAAAGCCTTCATCACCAACTCAGGCACTGCAGCTCCCCTTCGTCCAAACCACACCACACAACTAACACAACACAACATCTTCACCATGTCAAAAGGCCGTGTTTGTCTGTAAGTATATACTTCTGCTCATATTCTTGAGTATCCATATGTCAAATATTTGCTAATTGCTATCTTTAGTGCCTACTCTGGAGGTAATGCCATTTCACTCCAAACCGCAGCCAAACATGTAGTGGTCACTAGGAGACAACATTATGTGCTAACAATCAACAAGGTCTTGATACCTCGACAATCCTAAAATGGCTCATCCTCGAGGGCTACGAGGTTGTGGTATGTTTGCCCCTCGCTTTCTCTCAGCAGTCCCTGACATGTTATAGTGCTTCCTCGCCGATTGTGGCCAGGTCGAAGACTTTGATGCCGTTGAGAAGAAGGCTCTCGCTCTTGGCGCTGAGCGCATGATCATTGAGAACCTTCAGAAGGAGTTTGTAGAGCAAATTGTCTTCCGTGCTATTCAGTGCAATGCCATCTACGAGGACCGATACCTCCTCGGAACCGCCCTGGCTCGCCCTGTCATCGCTCGTGCCCAGGTCCGCGTTGCAGAGAAGTACAACTGCAATCTCCTGAGCCACGGATGCACTGGCAAAGGCGTAAGTTGAAACCTCCTAACACATGAAGAACTGCTTACTAACATATGATAGAACGAGTATGATACTTTCCACCCTGCAAACTGTGTACCATAGCTGACAACCCCTTTAGCCAAGTTCGTTTCGAGCTCGCCTACAAGGCTTGCAACCCTTCCATCAAGATCATCGCCCCCTGGCGACTACCCGAGTTCTGCGAAAAGTTCCAGGGCCGACAGGATCTCCTCAAGTTCGCCGCCGAGAATAACATCCCTGTCTCATCCACCCCTAAGGCCCCTTGGAGCCAGGACGAGAACCTCGTTCACTGCTCGTACGAGGCTGGGATTCTCGAGGACCCCGATCACACCCCTCCCAAGGACCTTTGGACCCAGACTGTCGATCCTCTTGAGGCTCCTGACAAACCTCTCGACTTCACCGTCTACTTTGAGAAGGGTCTGCCTGTCAAGGTTGCTACCCCTGACCAGGAGGCGACTGACTCAGTAGAACTGTTCAAGCTTCTCAACAAGATTGGTCATGACCATGGCGTTGGCCGAATTGACATGTACGTTCATTGTCATGATTTTTAACAGGCTATCATACTGACGATCAAATAGCGTCGAGAACCGATGGATCGGACTCAAGAGCCGAGGCTGCTACGACACCCCTGGCCTCACCATCGCTCGTCTCGCTCACGTTGATATCGAAGGTCTTGTCCTCGACTCCAAGGTCCGCAAACTTCGAGACCAGTTTGTGACTATCGAGTGGTCTCAGTGCCTCTACAACGGCATGTACTTCTCGCCCGAGCGTGAGTGGCTCGACGAGGCCATCGTCTCTGCTCAGAAGGGCGTCAGCGGCCAGGTTCGCCTCCGAGTGTACAAGGGCAACGTCTACGTTCTCGGACGATCGAGCGAGACCAGCTCTCTCTACTCCCAGGAAGATGCTTCCATGGACAGCCTTGACACCTTCTCTCCCATGGACAGCACTGGCTTCATTGCTATCCAGTCTATCCGGTTGGAGAAGTATGGTGCCCAGAAGGCCAAGGACGGCGAGCCTCTTAGCCAGTCCTAGGGTTGTGTAATAGTATTAGTGTAACAACAGTGGTTTGGTTTGGCGTTAGGTCAGGTAGAGACCTTTAAAAAGTATGCAGGCTTTTACTTTTGATGAGGATGAGGATGAGGATGAAGTGAATTGGCTCTTGATTTCGATATGCTGAATATAAATGGTGACAAGGTGTCCTTCCTGGGAAAGTTGCGTAGGGCATCATATGTTCGACTGATATTGAGTTAAATACCAAAATCTGGTTCTTCAGTCTCGACGAGGTCTAGGACTGGCACTGCGCCTGCGCCGATCTCTCGACCTCGATCGGCGGCGCTCCCTGCTCCCATCTTTGTGCCGTCGTTCTCCTTCTCCGGCATCCCCTCTGCGATGGCCATCACGGTGGCGTCTATGGCCGTGACCTCTATCTCTATCACCATCTCTATCTCGGTGTCTGTCCCCTGATCTATCTTCATCTCTGTCTCTGCCTCCGTCACGGTCGCGACTTCGGCTCCTCCTATGTCTTCGATGGCGGCGCTCACGATCATGATCGCGATCGCGACTTCGATGTCGTCGCCTTTCTCGTCTCTCAGGATCGCCATGACGTCTTGAACGCTCCTTCTTTTCGTTTGCATCCTCCTCATCAGGAGGACCACTTGCTGGCCCAACCTTTCGTTTGCTGGGATCGACCTCTACTGCATTCGCGCCTGAGGAGTTTCGTACAGGGGGCGGTAAACCTAAAGCTACCGCGATAGCATCCTCTTCAGCCTCCTTAACCTTGCGCAACTCCTCCTTTCGTTCTCTCTCTCGTCGTTCCTCCTCTGTCTCCCCGTCCTCATTTGGTTCTCCAGAGTCATCTTCGGCTTTGGCGTACCAGTTGAGATCGCGCCCTTTTTGCCATCGTCCAACAGGGGCTTTTAGACTGTGACCGAGATAGTTTTCGCGATGGGAAGAGCTTGCGACTTCGTCCCAGCTAAAGTTGACGCCTCCTCTGGAACCGGATTTGCGGATACTTGAAAGCAGATCCATGGTGTGATATGAAGACTATGTGTCTGCGCTGAGTTGTTGAATTGCCGCACGTAGATGTCTTTTATAATTCTTGTCGTTATGGGGATGAAGATATGAGGTTAGAGTTCGACTGGGGGTTGAAATTGATGCGCCGCGATCGTCACTGGATGAGCCAGGCGGAACACGGCCGCCCTTGTAATGCGCTAGAAGCGGAACCCCCACGTCAAATAGAAGCTGGAGCTTCGCCTTGTCCTGCAAGCTTCGAAACTAAAAGGAAACACTATCTTTATCTTCCATATCAACAAACACCACAAAGGAACATATCGCAATAATATTACAAAGAACTGCGCAATCCATCGAAATGTCGAACCCCAACGACCCCCCTCTCGATGAGATCCAATGGCGCTCTCCCATGGCCATCGCGCAAATGGGCGGCCTGCACAACAACACCATCCTCTTCTACTTCGCAGAATCGCCCTTCTTCGAGCGCACGTCAAACAACGCTGTTGTGTATAACCAAGCCATGAACGTCCCGTCGATGTATCCCGTCATCCAAACACGCGAAGCCTTTGAAGGACATCTCAACACCATGTCTGGTCTCGAATTCAGGGTCATAGAGGAGCCTGCTGAGACTGGCCCTGGAGCTGGTACTGGTGTATGGGTGATTCGCAAACAAACACGACGGAAGTCAGCATACGAGGACGATGAGATTACTGTGCACGCTTCATACTTTGTGGTTGGGGACAATATTTACATGGCACCGACTCTGAGTGGCATCCTCGCAGCCAGAATTGTACGTTGACTAAACATTTGTCCCCTGAACAGTTCTAACCTCGCTATTATAGATGACCATATCTTCATTAGTCACCAACGCTGTGGCAGCTGCCGAGTCTGTCAGGAAATGGGGTCCTTCAGTTGGCAATTTCTACCAACTCCCACCAGCCAAGACATCAACAAAGCCAAAGATCCAGAACTCTGCCGCTGCAACCCCGATGCCCGTATTAGACGAACCCAGCAAAGCTCCAACTGCTCCCACAGCCGCCGCGCATAAGGATGACGAGAAGGCGCTAGAAAGACTGGCAGAAGAATCTTTCATGATTCACATGAAATACGGCGGCGAATACATCGACGAGAACCCTATTACAGGCCGCCCAGGAGAGTTCCACCTCACAACTACAGGTCGCAAACCACCGCAGATTGCAAAGAAGGACGGTCCCATTGGGGGCATCAACGGGCCGACCATCAACACCAAGGTTGAAGAGAAGAAGGATAGTAAGGAGAAGACGCCCAAGTCAGCGACTGCTCCCAAGCCTAAGCGTAAGAAGAGCAAGATGGTGAATTCTACCAGCACACCAGCTGCATCTTGAGACATCACCACCGGGCAGGAAGGCGGCGTTTCTATGGGCAAAAGGGGTGTGTTTCATCCTTTATACAGTAATTCGATACCCAATACAGTTTGATGTTCTGCTCTCATTGATTCGGTTTATCTTGCTTAACTGATGGTATATCCGCCATCCACTGATAATGCAGCACCTTGAATGAAGGAAGCTTTAGGGCTAGAGAGGAACAAGACGGCATCTGCAACTTCTTGGGGGGTGCCTTTTCTCTTCATAACCGCAGTCTGTACAGCGGGATCATCGTCCGGCACATCGGCTGTCATAGGCGTACTGAACATGTAAGTACGGTGGCTAACAAGACAGCGGGTATCTTACTCAATAACTCCAGGGCACACGCAGTTGACTCGAACCTGGTGTTTTGCGTACTATATGCCTTTAGTATGATCACTCGGTGATGCGCCATCTAGCTAGACTTACATCAATAGCATCACTTCTCGTCAAGCTAATAATGGCGGCCTTGGAGGCGCTATACACCGCTGCGCAACAATCAGTCCATGTCCATAGCCCTCACTCGGAAATAACAGATACTTACGAGTTTCTGGCTTCCCCACCAGACCAAGGTTACTCCCAATATTCACAATCGACCCTCTAAACCCAGGCCTTCCATCATGCGTAACCCCGATACTTTGGGTCGACATACACTTGAGCTCTTCCCGTGCACAAAGCCATAGACCACGGAAGTTTGTATTCATGACTTGATCAAACTCTTCAGGCGTGACTTGATCACTTTTCTTCGTTGGACCGTATATACCTATTCATGAGAACTGTGAGCATAAAGTGTGTGAGAAGAAGATGACATACACACCCGCGCAGTTGACAGCATAGTCAATACGTCCAAAATATGCGGTGACAAGGGTCATGTTTCTAGTAACTTCATCTGCGTCAAGATTATCCACCTCAAAGAACAGTACTTGTGCATCTCCAGCTTTGGCTGTGATTAGACTTTTCGTCTCGACCAGGTCCTTTATATTCTTGTCGAATAAAGCCAGCTTAAGACATCCTTCCACAGCAAATGATATGGCGACTTGGCGTCCAATACCTGGTTATAAAATTAGCAGACTGCAACGCTGTATATAGTAGGGAGATTGATTATACCTGATGCAGCACCCGTGACGAGAGCAACGCCTGGAAAGAGAGTGCTTCGTTCTCTAGACATGATGAGGGCGTCCGAGAAACAGAGAATGTCAGGGATCGAACCTCATGAAAGATGCTCGCTAAAACCATGCCATTGTATGATGCTACGTTAAGATCACCCAATCACACAACAGTATCCTTTTACACTACAAATCAAGATCTTCATAACATATCATGATAGGTAATTGTGCAATTTTGTATAAATGTTATAATATTTAGTTAGATTTGGTAGAAATAAGGACGACCTGGACGGTTACTGATATGCACAGTCATAGCACGACAAGTTCTACATATCAACTTATCAATGCAATGTACGAATTCAGCATATAGTAAGTATATGGTAATCAGTATCAAAGGTAAACGATAATGGATTTTCTAGTCTAGCTGCTGAATCCTGCCTTTATCAGGGAGAATTTACGCTATTATGTCACGTAACAATTAACCACGATTTGCATCTTCTACTCAACAACCCATCCCTGGCCAGGAACCTTTCTCTGCTTCACCTTCTTCGCAGGCAGAGGCCATCCTTGACCGCCAGTGCCCTCAGCTCTCAGGTACGGGACCACGAAGCACTCTCTTGATGTGAGATTATTCGTGCCCGCCTTAGGCTTGAGCTCCTTGATCGGTTTGCCATATGAAATGAGGGGTGTTCCCTTGGCCAGTCCTGCCAGAACCTCACCTGTAACATCTGTAAGAGCGTGCATTCTTGTCTTGGGCCGCTTATTTGCATCAACTGATTGCGCGGCTCGTTGAAGGTGTGAGTAGACGATATACTGAGGGCATTCATTGATGCTGATATGGGCGAGGGGTGACGAGGGATGGATATAAACTTCACGGTCGCTCTCAACCTCTTGACCAGTGTGGATGGGGATCAAGGGGACATAAGGAACGTCGATAGATCGGCGAGGCTTGCGGAACTGCTCAGGAGGGTTTGGCGTGAGATCTGCGCGGATGGCAACCTGATCCACGAAGCCAGCTGCAACCATCTGCTTGAGCGCAGCCACTTGATTTTCCGATGGAGCATCCAGCTTATCTTGGTATCTCAGGTTGGCGAAACTTGATATATTCGTCCTCAGCAACTCAGTGATTTGTTTTCGTAGTTGTTGAGTTTCCTTGAGCACCTTGAATCGGACAAAGTGATTCTCACACCATTCCTCCGTAGGCTCATGAGCAAATTCGCCCACAGCCTGCAGAATCTTCATAGCATCAGATTTGTCATCCAGGTAGCAGAAGTTCTTGTGAACTTCGTTGAACTTCTTTCGAACGTTGGCTTGACGATCTTCCGCGATGACATCTGACGTTGTGCGGATAGCAGTATCATCCTTTGCTGCAAGCGCCGGAATGGCTTGATTTTCAGGGAGGAAGATCTCGGCAGCTGACAGACCAGCAACAAGAGCGATTGTGTAGTGTATGCAGTCGTGAAGATGACCAACCACCAGGATGCGCGCAAATCTGGGAGCCAGAGGGAACACAGACAGGGTTTGGCCAATCGGGGTAATGTCGCCTTTTGGAGAGATAGCAGAGAGATATGTCAACAGCTTCTCAGCCTTTGCAAGAGCTTGTCGATCGGGTGGTGTAGGGAAAGGGAAGTTAACGACATGCTTCAGGTTCATTGCCTTGAGCTGTAGCACAATACCCTCGATGGGCATTCGCAACAGCTCAGGGTCTGTGAAGGCAGGGAAGTCTCGCTCATAAACCGCGGAGGAGTAAAGTCTGTAGCAGTGACCGGGGCCGGTACGACCAGCACGACCAGCACGCTGGTTTGCACTGGCTTTGCTGATCCATCCAATATCGTAGCTCTGAACACCGCTCAGACGGTCATACTGTCGCTCCTTTGCTCGACCGCAGTCAAAAACATATCGAATGCCGGGGATGGTCAAACTGGTCTCTGCAACGTTGGTTGCAAGGATGATATTTCGTGTGCCTTCAGGTGCTGGCTCAAAGACTCGCATCTGCTCGCGCGTCGGGAGTAGAGAGTAAAGAGGCAACACTCGCATCTTTAATGGCGCAACCTCCTGGTCTTCTTCAATCTGGAACTCATTCTCATCTTCCTCATCCTCATCATCCGTGGGTATCTCATCAAAATCATCAATATTGCGGTCATCCACGTCTCCAAACTCAATATCCTCCACTTCCACAGGAGCCTCGCCAGCAGAGATTTGCACCTTGGGTCCATCTGCTGTCTTGAGACCGCCAAACGCGGTCTTAAGCATCTTGCTGAGCTCTAAAATCTCGTTGCGGCCCGTCAAGAACACAAGGAAATCGCCAGGGGGTAGCTTCTTGTGGCCTCTGCTAATCTTTCGGAAAGCCTCTTCGACGTAACCGTGCGGAGTCCTTCGGGAGAAATGCATAGTAACAGGATGTTGTCGGCCCTCAACCTCCATGACAGGAGGTGGAGTGGCAAAGAGAGTAGGGTTCATGGTGAGATCCTCTATCCGTAGTGTGGCAGACATGATGATGAGTTTCAGGGGCTTGACTGTAGGATCCTCTGCTGCCAGCTCTGCTCGAAGCTTGATGACTCGGCTGAGCATACCAATAAGAATATCCGTGTTGACACTTCTCTCGTGAGCTTCATCAATCACAATGGCTGAGTACTTCTTGAGCGTAATGTCCTGCGCAACCTCACGCAGCAACACACCATCGGTCATAAATTTGATAGCAGTCTTGGGATCAACTGTGCCCTCAAAACGAATCTGGTACGCCACAACCTCGGACTTGTCGCCAAGTTCCTCACCAACTCGCTTCGACATACTGACGGCAGCGACTCGACGAGGTTGCGTAATACCAATCATGCCAGGCGTGGGCGAATCGGGAGAACCATATCCAGATTCATACAAGAATTGAGGGATCTGAGTAGTTTTTCCGGAACCTGTGGAACCGCAAACTACGACAATGTTATGGTTGTGAATGGCCTCCATCAACCTTTGTTCCTCTGACACCACAGGAAGCTTCAACCTCGCCTCCTGGATTTCTGGTGTTCTTATGACTGATACGCTGTAAACCCTTCGGTCGATATTTTGTGTTGGCTGCAGTTCCATCGGCAAAGGATCTTGCTCAGGGGCTCGAGGGACGAAGTTGTCTGGTTTGGGAATTTCGAGGTTGGTCGTTGTTCCTTCGATGGATTGGTAACCGAGGGCTTCGTTTCGTTGTTGATGCGCCCAGGCTTTGAATGAAGACGATCTCTGCGCCTTGTTCTCGCCCGCGTCTTCCATATTCTCGTCGTCCGAATCATCATCGGACTCTTCCTCTGATCCCTCGCTGGACCCTTCTTCGTTTTCAGCCTCGCTTTCATCATCGCCATTGTTTTGTGTTTCCTTTTCGGCCTCATCGTCGCTAAACCCATTCCACTCATCGCTATCGCTGTCACTTCCATTGCTGTCCGACTCTTCAGACTCGGGCTCAGGTGGCGCTTCGGCTTGAGCTAGTGAAAACTTCGATTTCACTCCGCCTCGTTTCTGTCGCTTTTGGATAACGGGTCGTCCTTCCTCGTCGACGTCGAGCGGTCTCTTGAGCCCTGAACCAACTGCTTGCGCACTAGTTGCTGGTTTCGCCTGAGCTGGTTCTTTGGGCACGGGTGTCGGTTTCGACGATTTTATCTCCTCTTGTTCAGAGGCGTCACTCTCGTCGCTTGAGGTATCTGGGTCAGCCTCTCGCTGTTCTCTCTTCTCGAGGAGAATCTTGTTCCTCTCCTCCTCGCCACCCTCTAGACCAGCCTTCTCCTCTCTCATCGCCCGCCTCAATGCCTCCTTCTTAGTCTCGCGACCCTGTCCAAGAGATCGACTACTTGAGAACAAGCTTGTATCGACCCGGCGCTCAGCGAGCTTAGCCAGCAGCTCGCGATTCTCATCCTTGCGCAGCTTGCCCTCAATGTATTTTTCCAGACGCTTGGCCTTCTTTCCGCTCATTTTCGCGCCATCCTGACGAAGCTCTGCCTTCATCTGGGCCTTCTTGGCCTCACGATCAGCCTTGGCTGTAGGGAGGAGCTCATCCTGGTTTGTGTCGTGGACGACTTCTTCATGCTGTCCATTTTCTTTTGCTCGCTCACGAGCGAGCACTTTATGCTTTCTTTGACGGGGAACGTATTTAGCCATTGTGATTTGATTGACAGTTGGAGCCGCGACTGTGATATTTATGAAATTTTTGGGATCAAAAGCCATTCTGCCGCGAATTACCGCCAGAACCTGGATCTGTTTTCGGGATAGGTAGTGCAGGATGGTGGGGTGGTCTAGTTTAGCAGGCACAGGGATCACCGCGCCGACAATTACCCCTCCAGCGATGGCCCTTCCCAGAATTCTGTATGCCGACCTCCCTTCAGATAATTCTCTTATAACAGAAGTACATTAATTATAATAAATTATACAAGAGAATCCTAAGTATTAGCATACTATAATATAAGATAGTATAGATCTTTGAAGATATTATCATAAGTTTAGGAAGGACTGTATACATATCTTAGGTAGGTGTGGGGATCCGTGCTGCAACCTAAACCCATCAGCGTTGAAGCGGGATTCAATCCATGCTAACCACATTTCCACTCAACTTTTACTTCAATATGGCGTCTGTAGATGTCAGAGAAGAACCTTTCCCTTCCAGGTCTCGAGAGGTCTCCGACCTGGTCAATGGAGTTGCTACGGAGATTACTTGTACCAGCTTCGCCGACAAGATCCTCATCACTATCTCTCAAGAAGGCCGACTGTCACAATGGGTATTCAAGCACTTTTCTCCATCAGACTCGAATTCTACTAACTTTCAAAATAGATACAAGTTCCTTTGACAGGATCCTCAGCTGGAGTCGTCGAGATGAACCTACCTGGCTCAAACAAAGGTCTCCTTCCATCGACACATCTCACACCTACAACACTATTTGGTGGCGGGGGTGAGGCGCGTGAGACTCTTGGACAGCTTTACGCAGCACAGATTGCAAGTCAAATATGTCTGAGATCACCAGATGATCGACGAATTCTTGTTCTGGGTCTTGGACTCTCCAAAACGGATCTTGAGCGTGAAGCTTTCTTCGACCTCTTGGAGCTTGTCCAAAGGGTACTGTGAGCCTTGGTGATGATGGGGTACTAAAGGATATCTTCAAGAAAATGGGCTGTCACAATGAATTGGCCATGTTTTGAGGAAGGGCCAATACCGTTGGGTTAACGGGGCCCCATCCTCTGGGAGACAAATCACAGGTCGGCCATTTAAGAGCATTCATGTATTCATTAAGGTGCATCGCCAACTAGAAAATCTGGGGGAGCACATCCACTTATAGACAGTGTACTCATGCTGCTTGCATACCTTATCTACTTGGCACCCGAAGTAACAATGTCGTCATCTATCCTGCTTTTGTTTCTTGCTCAACTTGAGAGCGTAGGACCAGCAACGACAACCTGACTTTTCGTCGCCAGTGCAAAGACCAGAGCGTCAGCAGTCACGACGAAGAGGAAAGCCTGGTGGCATTCAGCAGCCACTCATGTATGGAAGAATGATAACTAATCCTTCATCCAAGTCCTTCACCAGCGTTTATAACAATAACGTAGATGCTACTGTACAACTATGTTCATGACGTTGGAGCCCGGTTCTTACGATCCCTATTTCCCTGTTAGCGTTACGTGTGTTTTCTTACGAGTTAATGACTTACGTGCTGAGCCTTCTGGAAAGCTGCTGTAACTTGGTGTCGTTGTTGGCATCGTCAGCTGCCTTCTGAAGCGCGGTGTTTCGTTCCTCCTCCTGGTGCTTAACCACTTCCTCGTGACTAGGTGGCAGTCTCTCGTTTTGCAAATCAACCTTTCGAGCATCTTCAAATGTGTTGATGGCATTCTTGAGACCCTCGGCACCAAGCATGAGGGTTCCGGCAGGCAACCTTCCACCGGAAACAGTCTTGAGTTCTGTAACCTTCTCGGACTCCTCGCGAAGCACCTGGAATACACGAGATAGTCGACCAATGGCCAGGATCTTGTTCTTGATGGCTCTTCGTCGAACCTCAATCGACTCGGGATCGTTGGACAATGCTGGCGAAGCCGGGCCGGGCGAGGTTGAAGAGGGAGTCTCCTCCTTGAGTTCCTCCTCGGAGCAGGTGCTAAGAATGGCGATAAGCATGTCGGTAATCTTCTCTCCCACAAAAGGAAGAGACCATGTGAAGACGTCCATGAAGTTGGGTAGCCAGTAAGGATGAGGAGTACAGTTGAACTGTCGGATGTTCATAACGTTGTTTTCATACTTGAGCACTGCAGCCTTGTTGTTGTACACATCGAGATAGTTGGGTGCGGAGAAAATGGTCATGACACTAGGGAAACCAGTAGTTCGCGTCTTGCGGTACATTCGATATCCTGCATCTTGTGCCTCGTGGGCGCGAATGATGGACAGGAGGTTGTTCTTCTCCAAGAAAGCACATGCAGCAGGATATGAGAAGAAGTACGAGCATCCTCGGACGTGGTTGTGCAGGAAGTAGTCGCTTGTCTTCTCCTGGCCAAAGTCTTCGAGAGGGTCAGCCCAGAGGATGTCGCACATGAGACCCTGAGTAGGAGGCTCGCGGAAACGATCAATCTGGGGAAGAGTTAGTTACAAGATCATTAAAAAGCAGATTTTAGGTTACGCACGCTCTTCAAGTCGTCAAGAGTGTGTAGCTCAGGGCTCAGTCCACCGTGAATACAGAGGAACTGCTTGTTCATTACAGCGGCAAGGGGAAGGGCGCAGAATGATTCCATGCACGCCTCGTAGATAGTCTCTGAGTATTTGTGCTTGCATTCGAGCTTGAAGGTGAAGTAGTCGGTCAAGTGGCGACACTCGTGGTTTCCTCGTAGCAGCCAGAGGGTCTTGGGGTAGTGGATCTTGAGACACCAAAGATAGAGAACACACTCTATGCTGAAGTAACCTCGGTCGACGTAATCACCAAGGAAGAGATATCGGGTCTCGGCGGGGTCACCACCAACTTCGAAGAGCTTCATGAGATCGTAGTACTGTCCGTGAACGTCACCACAGACAGTGATGGGAGCGTCCATCTCGAGAAGGTTGGGCTCGGCGCGCAGAAGCTCGGTGCCCTTCTTAAGGATCCAAAGAGCCTGCTCTTCGGTGAGACGACCCTCGCGATAGAAATGCTGCTTAAGAAACTGAAGGCTGGGCTTGGAATGGGTCTCATCTTCGAAGAATTGCTCGTCTGTTGGCTTGTACATGGCAGGAGCTTGGACATCTATGAAAATGCGAAAGATTTGGGTCAGCCAGAGATATTCGTGGCGACATAAGAAACATCACTAGCCAGAATGGCATATTGTTTGCAAGGCAAGCCTAAGTGGCAGCCAAATGCATTGTTGAGGTGGACGAATCTGCGACAACATTGTTGTCGATGATGATGGCGGGGTTGAGGCGGCGACAACTGGAGAGGGATCTCACGAACCTTTGCACACACGCTCCAAGGTGCTGACCTGGGTGTTGTCCTCCATGGTATGAATGGTAAAATCAATCTCGGGAACCGGCTTCTTCTCCTGGATCGCGCGAATGGCATTGTCGACCTGGACGTTGCGTCGCTCCTCAGTAGAGGGCGGAGCGTTGGCCTCGCCTTCAGAGTCCATGGTGGGCGGCTAGGGGGCGACGAGGCAAGAGGAGGGGAGAGAACTGGCGGCGGTGAAGCTGTTGCTGGTTGTGACCGATAGTAGGAATACTTGTCGAAGCTCGTAAAAATGTAAATGGGATGCGACTATATAAAAGGGCAGACGGCGATGCGCAAGTGAAGTGTCTGAGGAGTAGCCGTGGCCAGGTTTGAAAGAAGACGGTTACTGGATAGGGCTGACCAGAAAGAGCGGAAGTCAGGTTGGGAGGTAAGAACTCTCAGTAGCCACTGCCAGTTGGGAGATGACGGGTGAGCAATTCTTAGGAAGGGGCCAGACGAGGCTTAGGTACCTCGGGAGGGAGCTCAAGTACTGAATCAGCATTGACAAGTGGGGATATACCAGTGAATGCGGGCAGGGTACTTTTTCAACACCAACAGCTCTTCTCAATCTGACAGCTCCTCACGTTTACCTTACCTTATTCTGATGACAGGTGCTGGCCTCGGCCCAATTAGAAGATGACATTAAAGGTACAGTAGCATTATCGCTCGCGTGGTCATCATTCATTATCTCTATTACTTTTTGCTCTCTCTCTGCGCTATTGCGCAACGTTAATTTGTCCTTCGGTCGGGAAGCGACCGCTACCGCTCCCCTGAAACGTGCTGCTAAAATCGGAAAATTGACTGGGCCTAACGTTAGAATCTTATCTGGGATCCGAATGGGATTACGGTTTCGATGAACAGAGCGGTGAATGGTGCGATATTCTTGCACACTTCGTATTCTGCGCATTTGCGCTCTATATATCGATGTTCTCATCGTCAGTCCTTGATCGAGATCCAATAAGATTGCTCAGGTCAAGAAATCTGAAGTCTGATGACAGTAACGGGATACCTATCTTTGCATTCCTTGCCCCACGTTACGTCCATCTGACCAGCCAGTTGTTGCAAGTTACAACTTACTACCAATAGACCATCATTTCTCATATTTGTCCTCGACAATCGAGCAGTTCGTCCGGCTCTAGGTTGCTTTGTAGACCCTTGCTTATGCTTGGTCCAAGGGCATTCCTGGCAGAGCCATCTTGGCACTTCAGTTTGAGTTGGCAGTCTGGATCAGGTCGGTCCCTTACCTCATTTGAGCATGTTGCATTGTACGTGAAGTGAAAATGACGTTGAGATATGAATTCGTGTTTAATTGGAAAGCCTTTAATATCTATATCCTTAACTCCCATATTCCAACGCATGACAGACCAGCTACTCACTCGATAGTAGCTACGGCGATGCTCAAATGCTTCAACAGCCCACAATTCAAACTCTTCTAAGGCAAGCAGTAACCGCCATCGACAATCAGGTCATGGCCTGTTGTGAACGACGAGGCGTCGCTGGCTAGGTACAAGTAAGCTCCCTTGAGTTCTCCGGTTTCACCTTGACGTCTAGATGGTGTTGTTAGTCAAGAGCTGGTAAAATTTATTGTAAAAATGCACTCACCCAGCAACTGTTTTTTCCTTGAAAACGTTCTTAACGTCTTCACTGATGAAATCCGTGATTTCAGTCTTGATATATCCGGGAGAAACAGTGTTGACGCGAGCGAAGCCCGTCCATTCCACAGCCAGAGATTTACCTTTATAATCACAATCAGCATTCAAGAATTTCACTTTCCGCGAGAAATGACTTACAGAAGTGGATAACAGCTGCCTTCGAGGCGTTGTACACTGCCTGCAGCTGAGGGATGTTGACGATACTTCCACTCATAGACGCTGTCGCAATAAAGCTTCCGGCCACAAAGTTCGTCAATTTCTTTCCGTCCAATGTCGTGCCCTCTTTCTTCTGTCTTCGGAAGTGTGCTCCTGCACTCTTGGCGCACCACATGACACCGTCGACGTTGACCTCCATGACACGGCGGGCTCTCTCAGTAGATCCGTCGATGAAGGAGCCGTCTTCCCAGGCAATTCCAGAGTTGGCTACGAAGATGTCCAGGCGGCCGTTGAACTCGGAGATGATCTCGTTGATGGCCTTGTCAACTGCTTCAGGCGAGATGACGTTGACTTGGTACGCTCGGCCTGGCTATGTAAGTCATGCTGTTATCGTGAAAGTTGAATGAGATATAGCAAACTTACACTTGACGCCATATTCCTTCTCAATCGCCTCAGCTTCCTTCAGTGCTTGCTTGTTGCTGTTGTACCAGATAGCTACATTGGCGCCAGCTTCAGCAAGTGCATGAGCAATGGCTAGACCAATGCCCGCGCCAGCTCCAGAGACAATAGCTGTGCGGCCTTTCAGAGAGAAGAGCGAAAGCACTCTGGAAGTATCTGGTACCCCCAGGTTATTATGATGAAATGCGCCAGTTTTTGGGTCCATGGTTGTGAATGAAGAGTCAGGGAGAGTGTTGGTGTTGAAGATTAGACAGCTTCTGGATGAACTTGTCGTGAGTGATAAAGCTTCAGGTCAGCCAGGTTACGCACTCAAGCAATAAATGCAGGGCACTGTCATGCTTTATATATTCCACTCTGGATTTTATCTTTATCCAATACCAGACATCCTCGGCTCTTCTCCCAATTGAACATCTATCCTCACTTTGCGACATTTATCGACGAACCAAACACGTTCATTCAATCCAAGAAGCTATTTTGGCCCTTGTCCCTCCAGTGGACCCAGCGTGCTGTATTACCTTGAAGTTTGGAGGTTTACAAGGCACAAACTCGTCTCCACCGTCTGGCGCACCTATCAAGCGGCTTTATTTCAAGATTAGCCGTTGTAAGACTGAATATCTGTGATACGTTGTAACAACTTCGTGGAGAGATTACTGCTGCCAGGGTCCGGGACACCAGCTGCTTACTTTCGGCCCTGTTGCCGTCCATTCAGCTCCGATTATGGATGGACATCGTGGGGTTAGCAATGCCCCGCCATTTAAGAACCTGAGACCTTGGGCCATTTCATTGCGGAGGTGGTTTGTCTCTGTATTGAGCCTGGCGACTATCGCGGTTAAGCATATGCCGGAAGTATCTAACATTGGACAATTAAAACCTGTGCAAATACAGCATGTTGTTATCAGGCTTTCTCCGCCTCATGATCCTTGGACAAAAGACAAGCAAGTTGTTCAAACTTCAACCCGACTGCGAAATCATTTCTCATCTAGCAAGACTTATGCTGCTTTCTCTTTCGGGACTTCAGGATATTCGACTCCAGGAAATATTTCATGACGAGCTTTAGTAATTTCATCATACTCCGAAAACATGTTATAGTTTTTCATCCTTGATCTGTTGTTGTAGTGTCGTCCCGTGGCCCGATGGCCCGGTGTGTTCGTCACCCGGTAGCAAGACATAAAGTCATCGTAGGGGACTATACAGAGTAAGGAGTCAGTCACCTCGGACGCAATTCACGGCATCAATAGGTGGAACTTACTGTACGCTCCACAGATACGGCGAATGCCCTCGAACGCACTTCGGCCATGCAGAACTCGCCAGTTGTTGAAAACTAATAGAGTCAGTACCAGTTTACACCAAGGATGTGTCTACACCAAGGATATACACTTACTAACGATCGTTCCTGGTTCCAACTGGTACCAATACTCGCTCTCCTTTCGACGTAGAATCTCATTCCATTTTCGAGCTGCGCTATACCATTCCTTAGACTCGATGGGATGCACACTGCCACGATCATCATTGTTCCAGCGAATGCGCTGAAGATGGCCTCGTTCCATTTCGATCACGGGATACGTGTGGTTTGGAGTGATGGATATTCCAGCATTGCCGCTAGCATGCCATGGGAGCTCGATCTCGGTAAGTAGGCGAAATGCCTCGGGGTCCTCCTTTTTTAGAGTTGTCGCAACGTGAAAGCCATCAACCAGGAGTGACTCGCCACCCAAGGGCTCCTTTTCTATCGCGCCGGGAGGAGCCTCGTGAGAGAGAAGGTGAAACGCTTGAAGACCAGCGGGCTCGCTAAAGTACGTAGTGTCTGTATGGGCTGGGAGAGCGATATTTGTGTAGGCTGTGTCGGCCTTAGCAAGGTTCGGGGTGAAGTCGTAGAAACCGCCATAATGTGTAGTACGGACTGGGCCCAGCCGCGCCAGGAGATCTTCAGTCGACTCGGGATAGGCGGGCGCATTTTTGACAAAGCAAAAGCCGTGGACCAACTGGGTTTTGTAAGCTGTTAGATCACGAATACAATCAGGGAGTGGCTTACAATTTTTCTAGTCAGTAGGCTAAGGGCTTGCCAACCGCCATCAACAAAGAAAGCATCATAAGGAACTTGGGGAGGGTTGGTCCCAATGGATGAATCCCAAAATTCCGGTGTACTGCTTTGTCAGAGATCCCAAGGTTGAGGCTAAATAGTGGTGGACAGCTTACTGGTCCTTTCCGAACTCTTTGGCGTATCCTTTTTGGAACCAGCTATAGAGATATGGCCAGGGATGTTGGCTCCTGTGGTTGTCAGACCCTGTCAACAGTCAGTATCTATGAATAGCACCATTGTTGATGAACGTTTCTCTTACACTCGACCACGAGCTCATCCCTTCCTTTTTCAAACCTGACTGGATGAAGATCTTCTGACAACTAAGTTGGGTGTCAATATAGTCGCGTGGCCGCCAATATTAGAGTAGTTGCCCACCTGGAAAGTGTCGACATTCCTTTGCTTTGTGTCAGGGTTAACACACTGACTGCATTGGCAGTTATCACTAGAAACCCATGAGCGTCAAACCAAGCGATTAAGCGCGGTCTTTCACTCACCGCAACCAAAGGTTAGGACTGCACCACAAGGCCAAATGTCAGCGATCTCGATCTCATAAGCGCGATAAAACATGTCACTCACAAAGTGCGATACTGCATCCCAATAGTCGGCCTCTTGCGGGCGACACAGACTTTCGATGAGTCCGTGAGCTGTACAAATATTTCATCCTGGGGGATCTCTAGTTCAACCTCGGGCTCGTATTTGCTCGGTCTTGCTCTATGGACTCCGGAACGAATAGCTGTTTGGCTCAAGTATCTGGCGTTCAAGGATAGAGGACGGCTTAATAGCCTGGTGCTATACACGAGAGTGATTAGACGTATGATCGGAGACTTGGGGAGCATTAAATTTACCCCGAAGCTCGAGCTAGTCGACTGAACATAGTGATAGAATTGATGGGAAAACAATACAGTAGACAATGCGACAACTATTGCTTATGGTAGAGATCAATAATCATGATCTTGGTGGTGCTCAAGACTGTCCTCTCTCTTCGTATCTGTATACCTCGGCATATAGCGGCAGTCCCCGATAATCGCATCAGGATTCTCCGACAGGCCGAGTCTGCGTGGAGTCGACAAAGAAAAGGGCGTTGTTTATATTGAATGGCACGTGCATTCGTACCTTAGTTTAAAGGTGGAGCTATTGTTGTACAAAAGTCAAGATGTATCCGTATTTTACGTCAAGTTGTCATGATATGTTATTAACTAAACGAGCGTTACCCTTCTTTCAAATTATCCATTGTCTCTATGTTGAGTTTGCTGTCCGATATCCAACAGACAAAGAGAGTTCAATCCTGGCAACTCCACATGTTACTGGGTGTCCAGGGCATGGATCAATTGATGGCTTGAAGTAACCCTGCTGCAACAGCTCTTTAACCATCCATGACTCTATTCTTTCTTTGAACAGTCCATCAGTGACTTGATGCATTACATTGGCCAGTGTCAATTGATCACAGACGAGTCAACTCTTGTTCGGTTCCCAGCCAATCCAAGAATTACCATGACAAAAGCTGCTATTTTGAATTCCCCCATTCCTCAACTTCAAGTTGCACCCCAAGCTATAGCATAAGCCCATGATCGCAACCCAAGGCAGTTTCCCCCAAGACATACAGCAACTTGTTTTACTGTTTCGTTTTTTCTTGGCTGGCCAGGACCATCACCAACCGGCGGCCAAGTGGCTGTCTCGACTTCCAATAGTGCGTCTCTCACCAAGTCCTCCCCACTTGTATAAGCGCTGGCCTGGGACCTGTGTCTCTTTGATCCTCGAGGTTTCGAAGCCAACGCCCTATGACAGACAGTCGTTTCTGGCCTCGCTTCCGAGGGTTTGGGTTGCGGCAGGGGAGAACGGTTTACAGGGGCTCATTGACCACTTCTAGGGGCCTAGTATACGCTATTTGTCGCGCCCGCGGTTAGGATACCTTCGTGATTGGCGTCGCCAGGCGATCTTGCGACCCATGCTCTCGAGGCTGACTTGGTTGTTTCTTAGAACAGAAACAGAACCAACAGCTTGAAAAAAAGACTCTGCTTTGGTCTGTGATTCATGTAGGGCAGAACCAACAATGGAACCGTCATGCAGGAATAGCTTGGAATGCTTCTTTCAGTTTCGTCTCTTCTTTCTTTATCATTAAGAACTGCTGCACGGCGTCTGCACATGAAGCGCCTCGCCCTCACTTCTACCAGTTCTCTCTGTTCCTGGCTTATCCCAACTACAGCCTGTCAGCATTCCTGTCCGTCTTCCATGTAGATCTATCATGGCTTTCTCTTTTCAGCCTCACGATGGACATCTCCTCGGGATCTTCCTTGTGCTGGTTTCCTTTCTGCTCGCTCCAGCAAGTCCTGCTGCTGTCGAGCCTCATGTGAGAGTCTTCGCTATCGAAGAACCAGAAAGCCCTCGAGAAGCTCCCCCGTCCTTCTTGGACTTCCCTTCACAACATCAGAAGCGAGATGGATCATGTCCAATATCTGGAGACCACTGGTGTGGTAACGGCCTTCCCGGAGATTTCTGTTGTTCGTCAGATTCAAATTGCAAGGTTCTTGCTGCAAACACCACCTCCTTATGTTGCCCAAAGAATGCGAAGGGAGAATGCGAGATCATTCTGCCTATAACCTGCAACATCGAAAGACAGAATCCATCGATAAACCCAGAAGCTGAAGTCAAGTCACTTGCACTTGATCAGGAACTAAAACGATGTGGCAGCAAAAACGGAGCCAGGAGATGCTGCCCATTCGGCTATAGCTGCAAAGACGATAAGGAGTGTGTACTCGACAAAGACCAGGAAGAAAGCTATGCATTTCTTCTTCCTGTTCCCGAATACACATCGGCCACAACTTCGGCTGCACCGACAACTTCGGCTGCATCCACAACATCTACGGCTGCGCCCTCAGTAACTTCTGATGTTCTATCAGTGGAAACATCAGAAGTTCCCGATAGAATTGTTCGGCCTCCTTCAACTATCCCCACCACTTCTACCGCCGAGTCTTCTACTCCAAAAGACGACGAAGAAGAGAAAAAGACCGGCGGTATCAGTCCAACAGGGGCAGTGACTGCAGGCACTGTTGCTGGCTTCTGCTGTCTCGCTGGAATAGGCATCTTTGTCTGGATGAAGTGGTTCCGAAAGAAGAGGAACCAAGACACTCCCCATATGTCATTAGCTCGAGAATCGTGGGGGTACTTTTCAGCAGGAGGTACACCATCAACTCGGCATGTTCACCTCGCTCGAGGTCCTGATGACAAGTTCATTGTTACACCAACCACAGCCGGATTTACGCCCGGTATTCCGCCGCTTGCTCCAATCGTAGAGGAGAATCAGAGCCCTGTTGAGCTTCCCGCAACACCGGTATCGCTCTGCATGTGGTCGAATCTTGAGAACGCTGCTGTGGAGGAGCCAAAGCTGGCATATGTTGTCCCAGCCAAACAGCAATGACAACCTTGAAATGATGAAACAAAACATAACCTTATGATGAATATGATACGAAACACGAGCAACGCTTTACCTTCTTGTACATATAATTTTTACTTTTTTTTACGATTTTTCTTTGACTTTAGCTACCTACGTTTATGACGAGAGATATGGGGGCGGAAGAGATGTCATTGGCGTTAATATGAGCGTGGTATTGATATTTAAATTCTATACAGACTTTTTACTTGACAACGCATATTTGTTATTAGGTATTGCATATCAACATCGGTGATGTTTAAATAGTAAGTGAATCAGCTGAGGCTTTGGTATTTAGTTGATTGTCCAAGATGTTATTGATTGCCTGTATTCAACAGTGACGAGGCACCCTCGCCTAGGTATTTAAGCAATGCTATGGCTCCAATTTCCAGAACTTTAAGTCTCTGTTACTCAACAAAGTCAATATATAGAACTGGCTATGAATCCTCATCGCCATCTTCGTGGTTTCTAGCATCTTCCATATATATTCAACGGAGGCTCAGTAAGCCGACACTGAAATACATGATACAGGGACCTTACAGTGTCGGACATGAAACGACCCTTATCAACACTGTCTTATCGATTTGGAATCCACTCACTAAAGACAGAAGCAATGTTGAATTTCAGCAAACTGTTCCAACACGGTTACAATTCTTTCGCTGCCATTGCGACTTGCTTCTCCAATTCTCTTCCCATTTCAAACGGCCTATCCGACCTACAATCACCTACAAACTCTATCATTCTGGCCACTGTTCGAACCTCCATCGCAGAGAAGTTCTCTATCGCATTTTCACGCCTACGTAGGCCATGGCTTGCCATTCGATCGGCGCCATTATTCTACCACTACTCTACTGATCACGGGTTCCACGTTCGCCGAGTTGCGAGGCTAAGACATTTCGAGCTGCGACTTTGACTTCTAGGCGGAGTTTGGGTTAATTAGACTTCCAATACAGCATGACGTTTCAACATCCTGACTTCGACGCCTTCTACGACGACCAGGTGGCAGCTCATCGACAACTCTTTCCGCAACAGTCTCCCTGGGATCGCATCGCCCAACCGAGTGTCCTCATCTCTTGCCTCATCGTTGTCGTCACCCTTACATACAACTTATATGCTTCCACCACCACAATTCAAGAATCGATACAGCTTCTAGGAACCAGCCTCTGGGACGGCCTTGTATTTATTGTCCCCGAGAGCCTCCTGAATGCCTTAGACACACCCGATAATTCCACTACCGACGTAACCTCCGAGCCCATGTCGCTCGTTCAACGACACCACAATGTTGTCAAAAGTGACAAGATGCGGAGGGTCCTGGGGCTGACCCATCCTGGCGGCGTCATGTCCTCAGTATTCCAGGTCAGAAACCGC
This sequence comes from Fusarium sp. NRRL 53497, assembly GCA_013184445.1. NCBI lineage: Eukaryota > Fungi > Ascomycota > Sordariomycetes > Hypocreales > Nectriaceae > Fusarium > Fusarium sp. NRRL 53497. Next base: position 139,790 of record JABCJZ010000336.1, on the reverse strand, counting down.
GCCCTTTCGATGACCGGTAGCGTTTTGGGGTTGAAGACCGAATCCGATCGCCCCCCAGGCCTTGGCAACATGGACAACTCTTGCTATCAGAACAGCATCCTTCAAAGCCTTTCATCTCTCAAGCCTCTCCCCGAATACCTCTCCACCTACCTCGAAGCATCGGATAAAAGCAGTAGCGATCAAGACGTTGCACAAACATTACGAACACTCATTACCGACCTGAACGACGTATCGAATTATGGACGAACGCTATGGACTCCGGGTCTACTAAAGTCTATGAGTACCTGGACACAGCAGGATGCTCAGGAATACTACTCAAAACTCTTAGACGATATCGATAAGAGTGTCGCCAAAGCTGTCAAGAACGCCCAACCCCAACACCCCGGTCTGGCAATCAAGATGGATAAGGACGACACGGCTGCAAGCGAGCATAGTGATGACAGCGGTTATCAGAGCATAATATCTTCTTCACCCGACACCAAGACAGATCACAACCCATTGGAGGGTCTGCTGGCGCAAAGAGTAGCCTGTGTTCAGTGTGGACATTCCGGTGGATTGTCTATGATACCTTTCACATGCTTGACGCTGAGTCTTGGCTTGAATAAGAATCAGCATGACCTATACGAACGTTTAGATGCGTACAGTAAGGTGGAAGACATCGAAAACGTTGAGTGTGCTAAATGCACACTTCTCAAGAATAAAGCCCTTCTGTCCAAGTTGGCAGATAGGTTCCGAGAGAGTGGGACATCTGAGGAGCAGCTCACGAAAGTTCTGCACCGACTTGAAGCAGTCGAGCTAGCTTTGGAAGAAGATGACTTTGAGGAAAAGACTTTGACAGAAAAGTGCAGTATCCCGGCTACTAACAAAGTCAGCTCCACCAAGACCAAACAGATTGTTATTTCTCGACCACCCAAGAGTTTGGCGATTCACATGCAACGATCGGTATTTGATCCTTCGACCTTCAACATGATGAAGAACTCAGCTCCGGTCGACTTCCCCATGACACTAGATCTTGGTCCGTGGTGTTTAGGTAGTGCAGGTTCCAATCCCTCGAGTCAGGCATCAAGCGTGGAGGAAGAATGGAAATCAGACCCTCAACAGTCCATGGTGGCCGGCGATCAAGGTCCGTCTAAGTTCACGGGGCCTATATATGAGCTTCGATCGGTGGTAACACACTATGGACGACACGAGAACGGGCACTATATTTGTTATCGCAAATATCCACGACATAGCCCTCCGACCAAAGCGGTTCATGATGAGGAACCCGACAGCAAGATAGATATCCAACCTGAGCTCGAATCAAAAAATCAAGATAGCGACATGGATGAGGCTGAGATGGATTGGTGGAGGTTGAGTGACCACAACGTCTCAAAGGTCAGTGAGGATACGGTATTGAGCCTTTCCCCTGGGGTGTTCATGCTTTTCTACGACTGTGTGGACTCTGCTATGGTTGCGAATGACGAAGACGAAAGCATGCAAGATGCAGATGAAGTTGCAGATTCTAGTGCTGTAACTGGGCTGGCAAATGACACGGAGGCTGCAGCTCAGATCATCCAGGGGCACGAAAGTCAAAAAGCCAATGGCAAGCCAAAAGAGGCATCAAGTCAGAAAGAGGATGCCACGTCATGCTGCGTAAACGGCCAGGCTGAAACGACAATACGCGGCTCTGATCTGGTTACGAATGCTGCTTCATTGGTTCCAGTCGTACAATGATGAAATATCAAGCAGAGGATGGAGTTTTTCAAAAGGAAGGGGCAGTGCAAGACTTGGCTCGAAGGATTGAGCGCCAGCAAAGCAAGCGACGCGCTGACACGCGTGTTGACATTTATATCATGGGATTGTATTCAAAAGCATAGCGACGGCGTTGAAGTACCAGCCATATAGGTTGGAATATCGGGTTTATTGGAGAATTGGACGTGGGAATAAAAGAGTTGGTTTCAAAGGGCATGGCTGTCTGTATTGAGGATACATAAGCTCCCTTATTCAGGATTGATACCAACACAATGGCACAGAACAAAGCAGAACAGCATAATAATACATAGATGCGTTTTTAAGCGGACCAATCTGATGACTATCACAAGCCATGAGGATTGAACTGAGTTGTTTGCCGAAATGAAACTGTTGTTTCTCGCTTGGATTGAGTGGGATCGATATGTTTCAGTAGGGGAAAGGCCAAAGTTATTAATATGGCACCGGCACTGAAGGGCCGAGAAAAAGGGTCGAGAAGCGGCGTGGCCCACTGTAGTGGGAACGGGCTCTACGGAGTGCCGAAATAACCTACGGCAGGTCACCGAGAAGAAGGATAGTGTCAGAGTTGGTTGATCAACCTCCTGAAGAAGCAGGATAAATCTCAGTCCGCGGTTAAAACGGCAATTAGTCAGGGGACAACGGCGTCTAAGTCAATGGAGAGTTTCTGAATATCTGTTTATGTGTCAGTTAATATGTAGATTGTAGATAGATTCCTTGGCATAATTCCTGGCTTGTACGGAGTACATAATGAAAATCACAATTGTAGAGGAATTTTAAGAGCTCGTATAATTGTTAGATTAATACCCGTTCAACAACCTGGCCTGTGAGGTGCTCGGCCAAGACCGATTAAAGGGAGTGGTGACAGCTGCCATGTGCTTCTTACAGGCCCACTCCAACAGTCTCCAATCAGTCCAATCAGTCCAATGCAGTTAGGCGGTTACAGAAGGGAATCTAGACCTGAGCCCTGAGAGGTCTTCTCGTATAGAGACCTCGCGAATAATTATGCCAAGCTTCGTGCACTAACAAGGGATGATGCTTGATTGTTCAGGATTGCGTCAAAGAATCAACCTGATTGGCCAATCCGTAAACAGAAACCCCCGGTGCAGGGTCTTTGATATCCTTGTCCCCAGGTGCTGATCGCCTTGTCTGTCTGCCCTTCAGGTCTTGGGAGAAGCTTGCCTTTGCCTTGTGCCTTGTGCCTGGTGCCTCGTGCCTTGTGCTGCTTTGTGGGACGATTTGCCCTGCCCCTTTGCTCATGAATAGCTTCGCTTGTGATGATAGGTTTGGGCGTAACGACTTGGCAGGTACGGGATGGAAGCTTACTGTGAAAAGAGGGTCGGGTTCCATTCTTAGAATTTAGGTCCAGTCTTGGTTGGGAACTCGGCATCTTTGTCTGATAAACGAGGGCATTGACTCGTATTATGGTAGGATTGTCATCTGGCTGGTGTTGGGTGTTTATGCCTGTGATCGGCAATATTGAGCCGACGGTTGGTCTAAAGGCTCTAAAGACAGGCCCATTTCGAGGCTGAGCTCCACGAGAAACGTACGTACATCCTTGACTGCGTTTGACTGCGTTTGGGTTTGGTTGTTAGTTAATAAGTAGTGTTGAGCCCAGCTTCGTCTCATGTTGGTGTTTTAAAGCTTGTCTTCCGCTTGTGTCTCTTTTTTCATGATAACAACTTACACCTACCTTATTAATCAACCTACTAAAGCAACCAGTTTTAATAAGAAGGAACGGCTCAGATAAAGCTTCCTGTTTTCATAAGACATTACTGACGTAGGCGCGACCAACAAACTTGAATCCGCTTGCACCTCTGGCAAGAGGTTGTCCGACCACCACTTTCCCAATCCGTTCCATCGGCATCTCCTCATCATCTCTCCAGCCTCTTCTTGAGACACCGAATTTCTTTGCTTTTAATCTCTTTTTATCCTCCCTCTTTTTGGACTCTCTCGACCTTTCTTCCCGCTCTATTTGGCCGCCCTCCTCTCCCTTGGAAAATACGTCACTTCGCAGACGAGAGTTTTGGTCTAGATCCGGGTGGCTTAAAACTATTTACGCCTTTTGCCGTGCTGTGCTGCGTTTCTCCACGACAGCCCGCAAGCCACCGAGATCATTTTATACTCCTCACAACTCGAGAATCGATATCGAAGCATTGTCTACTTTTTAAGCTGAGACAACCGGAACAATGGCGGGATCCAACGATCTGGAGGCCAACAGCATGTCTCGTGGGTCTGAGGCTTTCGACGATGGGTTTACAGAAAAGCCTCTAAACCAAAAAGCAGGCACTTCAAAAACACAAGCTTCTGTCTACATTATGTATGTAAACTTGGGAGTGGGAGGAGTTGTGCATGACGCAGACATGTCTAACATGGTTTTTGAACAGAACATGGATCTTCTTTTCCAACACGACTATTCTCTTCAACAAGTGGCTCATTGACACCGCTGGATTCCGTAAGTTCTCTACTGTCAATTATCTCTTAGAATGGGAAAGTGTATACTAACAAGGTCTCAGGATATCGTGAGTATTCTATCATACGTCTAACGCTGTGGCGTATAATTCGATGATCTGTAACTAACAAGCAATTAGCCATCATCCTTACAACATGGCATCTCGTCTTTGCAACTATAGCAACACAACTGATGGCTCGCACAACAACTCTCCTCGATTCACGCCATTCTCTCCCTCTTACTCGACGGCTCTACATACGGACTATCCTCCCTATCGGCGTTCTCTACTCCGCCTCGCTCGTCTTTTCTAACATCGTCTACCTCTACCTCTCCGTTGCTTTCATCCAGATGCTCAAATCTACCGGTCCTGTCTGCACACTCATTGCTTCGTGGGCCTGGGGTGTCGCTCAGCCCGATACTAAGACTTTTGGCAACATCATGCTCATTGTTGTCGGTGTTGCCATTGCCAGCCTCGGAGAGATCGAGTTCTCTTGGTGGGGTTTCGTCTTCCAACTGTGCGGTACCGTCGCCGAAGCTATCCGCGTTGTCATGATTCAGGTCATGCTGAGTGCCGAGGGCCTCCGTATGGATCCCCTCGTCGGCCTCTATTACTACGCACCTGTCTGTACCCTGATGAACTTCGTCGTTGTCCTCTTCAGTGAAGGTCCTCGATTTAAGTGGGAGGATGCAGCTCAGGCGGGATATGGCATGCTGTTTGCCAATGCTTGTCTTGCATTCGTCCTAAATGTCATCAGCGTTTTCCTCGTAAGCCAGAACCAAAGCCTTGTTCATCTGCTTCCCCTGCTAACTACTTCCCAGATCGGTAAAACATCAGGACTTGTCATGACTCTCAGTGGAATCCTTAAGAGCATTCTTCTCGTGGCTGCTTCTGTTGTTATTTGGGGCACTCACGTCTCTCTGACGCAAACACTGGGATACTCGGTAGCCCTCATGGGCCTTGTTCTGTACGGCATCGGCTACGAGCAACTCCTCAGCGTGTGGGATGAGGCAGTTGCTTGGGGTACTGGTGCTCTGAACCGTGAAGGCGAGATGTCTCCTTCTCTACGTAAGGCTATTATGGTCGGATGTCTAGGCTTTATCACAGTGATCATCGCCGGTGCATTGTGGCACTATCACGGGCTATCTAGCGAGCATGTAACTCGGATGGCCTCATCGTGGTTTGCCCAATGATAATCTGAATTGGATATACGTATAATAGATAGATAGATATGGACTTTTAATAATGATCAAACGTTTGAATGATATTCCGTTCCATTCATACTAATTGCATTATTGTGATATGAGAGAGATTTCTGGCGAACCCTGACATGATGATATTATTTCAGGCTTCAAGGGGTATCTGAACAAACCGCCTATCCCACTACAAATGAACACCTAAATGCAATAGCCTCCAATAAACCAATATTCCTGAAAGTACTAGATTGTTCTAAGTTTCCAGTCGGTGTTAACGGCGGCTCCTGCTACCATCCCGCCTTTCTCGTCGAGGAGATAGACTGCGCTCTCGTCTGTTTCTCCTATCCCTGGACCGTTCCCTTTCACGGTCCCTATCACGATCTCTGTCTCGCTCGCGATAGCTATCTCCGCCTCTCAACTTATCACGATCTCCTCGTTCTCTTTCCCGCTCACGGTCTCGGGATCGGTCTCTGTCCCTGTCCCTTCTGTCCCTATCCCTATCGCGATCTCTGTCCCTGTCTCTGTCTCGCTCGCGATAGCTATCTCCACCCCTCAACTTATCGCGATCCCCTCGTTCTCTTTCCCACTCTCTCTCCCGCTCTCGATCTTTGCCTGCGTCGCGCTGTCGGCTACGGCTCCTAGAACGACTTCTCCTCCTCTCCTCACGGCCTCCAGGCGTATATCTATCAATATCGTCCGTAATGCGGCGGCGGCGTATGTCGGGAGATATCTCACCACTGCTCTTCTTATCGTCGAGTCCTGGAATTGGCAGGCCCTTGTTTCTGGCGTCCTTCTGAGCCGCCAGATAAGCCTTTGCCTCCTTTTCCCTCTTCCTGACCTCTTCCATCTTCCACTCTTCAAGGCCATCCTGAGCCTTGCTCGAGCTGGGTCGTGCGGCAGTAGCGGCGGCTCGTGTTGGAGAACGGCTGCGACGTTCAGATGGTTTCTCCCTTTCTCTTTCTTTTTCTTTCTCTTTTTCCTTCTCCTTTTCCTTCTGGGTTTCTTTCTCAGGGGCTTTCTCGCGTTCCTTTTCACGTGATTTCGCTTGATCACGGTCTTCACGAGGCCGTTCTCGGCTTCGTCGTCTAAGAGGAGACCTTTCCCGGTCACGTTCTCGATCGCGATCACGAGGACGATCTCTATCTCGCTCGCGCTCTCTTTCTCGAGGATCGTAATGATCAGCTCCGCCGAGACGGTGATCGCGAGATCGACTCCGGTCACGTCGAATACGCGAGCGGGGCCTTTCCTGTCTATCAGGACGCAATCGTGAACGTGAACGCTCTCTCCTGTCTCGGCTTCGATCTCGCCTTTCAGTTCTGGCTCTGGATCGGCTCCTCTCTCTTCGATCGACTACTCTGGGTCGAGAACGGCTGGGTTCACGTCTTCGAGACCTGCTTCGCTCGTAGTGGTCATACTTCGGTCGTGATCGGCTTCTCACCGCACGATCATCTCTGCCACTACGTGAGCGGGTCCTGTCTCTTCTGACTCGAGAGCGGCTTCGGTCGCGTCTGTCCTTGATTCGTGTTCCACTCTGGCCTCTGCGTGGGGAATTGGAGCGTCTGTCACGACGAGCATCTCGCTCTCTTAGGCGATCACGTTCTTTGTCTTTGTCACGGTCCCCATCGCGGTCAACAGCCCGAGAAGCACTACGACTCGGTCTGGTTTCATCCGCGGCGGGTTTCTTTGTCTGGGCAGGCGTTCCAGAACCAGCACGTTCAGCTTTGAGTCCTGCATCGCTAGTTTTGCGGCCTTCTGCAATCGAGGAGCGTTCTCGCCTAATGGGGTTGATAGCCGAAACAGGCCCTGTCTTGCGTGGCGGTGGTGCCAGGGATGAATCAATCTCTACCTCCTGCTTTTGAGTCGGCTTAGAGCTTTCGCGGAGTAGATCGGCCAGAGCCTCTTGCTCCAGGCGCTCGTGCTCTTCTTTGGAGAGTTTCTCCTTAAGCTCTGCAGAGACCGCCTGTTTCTCCTTATGACGGTCGTCTCTTTGTCTGTCATGGTCACGATGACGATCTCGGTCACGATCTCTGTCTCGGTCTCTCGTGTCCCGGTCACGGCCCCTGTCCCGGTCTCTCGTATCTCGATCTCGGTCCCGGTCCCGGTCCCTATCATGGTCGCGCTCTTTGTGGCGCTTTTCTCTTTCAATATCGCGGAGCCTTTCACGTTCCTCGCGCTCGAGTTCGCGCTTCCTGCGACGCTCATCCCTTTCTTCTTGGCGTTTGAGCTCGGCTTTCTCACGTTCTCGCACTTCCTTCTTTCGTTCCTCTTTGATGATTCGTCGCTTTTCCTCCTCGATTGCGGCTTCTTTTTGTCGAAGTTCTTCTCGAACACGCTCGCGTTCTGCTCGCCGGGCCTCAGTATCGGCCGCGTATTCTTCGTCTGTTTTGGCTCCCCGGATCTTTTCCGCCTCAGCTGCCTCCTCACCGACTTCGGCCCGGCGTGTTTCGCGGATGCGCTCTTCTATAGCGCCGACGTCGATCAACTGGCTAATGACATCTTCGGCTTTGTGATAAACTCCAGATCTCTCTAGGGCACCGTCAATTAGAGCCGCGGCTTTTCGCCGGTCAAGTGTGAGAAGTTGCTGTGGGTTGCGCTCGATTTCCTGTTCAGCCACCTCCAGAATCGATTTCGTGACCTGAGCTTCGTAGTCCTGAATATATATCAGTAAGGCAATGCGCATATTTTCTTTGTGTAGCATACGCTAGCTTCAAATTTGTCCCAGACTTGTTTTCGAATGGAATCGTATGCTCCCTCCTTTTTGAAGCTATGAGCAAGCGATTCTATAGCTGCTCTTGTCGCCGAAGGCAGAGGAAGATCCGAGGCTTTGAATTTTCGAGGCGCTGGAGCAGGCGTCTTCTCGCCATTCGTAGGCGGTTGTTCGACACCTGATGCCGCCATGATAGTAGTTATGCGCTTGGGCGCAAGAAATTGAAAAGGACGGGAGATATGAGAGCGCGCGTAGTGCGAGCGCGGAGGCGAATTTCAAATCTCAGCGCATAGCGCACTTTGCCAATCAGGTAGGAGTGAGGCTTGAAATCCACGGGCGCAAACCTTCAACAGCGACTTTTTTAAGTTGACATAATGAAAGTTGCTTGCATGAAAACATGTTCCTCTGAGCGACGTGACATACAAAACGCCAGATCACGTGGTCCGCTTTAATCTCATTGTTCGGCTTGGGACTTACCCTGGACTCCGATAAGTTGATATATCGTGATGGGCTTTCATTCTCATGTCCTTTATTCTGACTATATTGCTCTGCAAATAAAGTTTCCTATTTTCCAAGCTCGCCTTAGAAAAGATGATACAGAGTGCTTGAAATATTACCAACCCAAGTCGGATAGTCAGTCAGTCAAAGGAATATAGCAAGACGTTGTGGAAGCGTAGGTGCTGAACTGATTGACACGTACTTTTCTGAACATACTATTTGTTTTGGAATTGACGAAGACTGAAACAAATTGATATAATAATCACAAAAGCTACGGACCAACAACACTACACCCGCCAACAGAAACCACGAACTCATAAACAGCGGACATTTAGCTCCCGACAACAACAACACTCGATCGGAAAACAGTGTCTACCATAGCCCACCCCCCTAATAACTCGTAGTGCATTTTGCAGTCGTTGTGGCGCTTGAAGGGCTCTGCTCAGCAGATGATACTCCCCCTTTGACAATAGTTGGACCAGGAACTTCATAATCAACCGAGCTAGAATAGACATTAACAAGGATTCCAGGGTCCTCGATATCATAAAGCTCGGTTCCGAGATATCCAGAAGGAGAATCAGAGCCATCACCAGTGATTTTAAGGTTGAAACACTGAGGATAGTTCTGAGCGCCACCTCGCTCAAGAGCAGTATGCAGAGCAATGATCTCGTGTCGAAGAACATAGTTCCCAGGAGCAATGTTCTCTGGAATTCGAACATTCCATCTGTCGCCGTTGTCTTGGAGGACACTGTCTGCGTATTTGCCAGGCGTGCCCTGTTCGAGTTGACCAAGCCCATCAATCTTGAAGAACTCGAGCTCAGTCTTGTCAACTCGCTCACAAGGGCCATTGCAGTTGGCAAGATAGTTCAAGACAGGACCAAGATGGTTCTCAGGCCAGCCTGACCATCGAAGAGTGATGACATCTCCTGCTGCAACTTCGATGTGTCCTCCGCCGGGAGTAGCATCACGGTGACAGATAATGTCTGGGTCACCATAGGCTTCAGGAGAGACGAAGCCGTTGTCTCGCTGCGAGATAGTCCAACCAGCAACGATGGGAGGATTCTCCATGAATGGAAAGTTGGTACTGCCATAGCCCTGGTAGGAGACGCCGTTGACAATGATCTCGTCAACATGGCCATGGGCAGAGACACTGACTGCAGCGAGAAGAAGAGCAAGCCAGAGAGAGGCTCCAAAGGGGTTTATTTTGGACGAAAAACTCATGGTGAGGATAAGGACAGAAGTTGAAAAGCGTCAATGAGTGCGGGATCAAACAAGAGATTGTCTTTGGAACGAGACAAAGGAAACTCTCTGCTTCTTTCACTTCTCTCAAGCTTGGATGACCATTACCTTTTATACCTGAGATGTATCTGTTTTGAGGGCTAGTTTGAACTTATCAGCTTGGTGGTATCCTGCAATCCCTCCACACCAACGATAACCTTACCTTGATTAAAGGCACATACGTATTTCCTCCGATGTAGTTATCCCCCTCCTTGGCGAATTAACACCCGATGGATGCATCGGCTCTGTCATGATTGGTCTCCTTATCGGCTGTCAACCTTGCTCCCCTGATCTGTACAACATGCTCAGACAAGATTTCCACTGAGCCAAGAAACAGCCACCGTATGAGATAGATGAGAGGGAAAGCCTAGAGTCAGATGGAAACGCCGCGAGATGACTGCTTGAATCAGGGGGAGGAAGCTGAACCATGGCGTCAACTGAACCTCTAGACGAATAGGATGTTGTCCCTGTTTGCATGCAGACGGGACAGAACGTGATGGGGGCTTGCAGCCGTTGTTTCAACATGGGTTGTTCCGAATGTGCATATTCATTGGAGACGGCTTGGTCAATGACATGCAGCAAGCCGTACGCCACCGTACAGTTGAGACGGGTGAATTCAAGACCCGAATTGCCCATGGCTGGCTAACAAATGTGAGGTCTTTGACTCTAGGATCTAAAATCAGACAGGAGGGCTCTCTATCACTATAAGAATTTGGCAAGTAGAAATGCAATACATCGATGGATGAACGTGATATTCGTGGATAGTCAGAGTTGTGATCTGTCGTTTGGATATAAATAAGTGTGAACTACTCGTAAACAACCCTCTCAGTCATTTTGCACCATTTTTAGAAAGATGGAGGTGGATATCATGCCGTCTCTTCGTCAAGCTCGTAGGGGAGAGATACATCCCAACCGCAACGCCATGCCAGGAAAATGCACCTCAGTGCATACACCACAAACGCTCATCTCTGAGCCGTCTCAGAATTCGCCCTCTCCACCGTGGCCTACCACGCTCGCAGTCCAGAGGCCAACGAGTCCCCACCAGTTGACCTTCCAGCCTCTCCATAGTCCCTCACGACCCTGGCCCTTGTACACTGTGGCGGCAACACCCTTAGTCTTAGCCTTGCCCTTCTTTCCAGCAACCGGTTTCGTGCTGGTGACTTCGTGAGTTCCCTCCTCATTTACGATGTGGAACATTGTGCCGAAAGTGCCCTCAAAACGTCCTGGGGGAACAATGGTGGTGAATTGTTGATCAGGGCTGCCAAGTGCTTGGACATATTCGCGACTTGACAAGACTGAGACTTGACCACGTCGGAGAACGGTCTCAATAGGCAGCTTGAGCAAGATCGCAGATGACGAAGCGACGAATTTGGCGACAGAAAAGGCCATGGGTGAGACCTGGCTGTCGATCATGAACTGAGTTCGGAGAACGAGGGGTGTTGAGAGGGTGATAAGAGGGTGGATCAAGGAGTTGAGGACAGTCGGCAATACAAGCATCGACGAGCAGAGATATGAGGGGAGGTTTCTGAGGGTAGCTAGCGTCCTGCGCTGGCCATTCGAGCTCGGGGTGACGATAAGTCTAATCAATGTTAGTTTTGCACTTAGTACAGAGATGTCGCAGATCGTACCTTGTTCGCACCAAGTCCAATGGTGATAGAGCAAGTCCTGTAGCGACAGCTGCAGCTGCAGCAACAAAAAGAGATGCCCAAGGGTACGGCGAGGCGATATCGATCATGCGATCAATGTCTTCTCTAACACCCATGTCCGGGACATTAAAAATCGCACTGAGAAAGCTTCTACCCCAGTTTTCCAAAAGTGACTGCAACACCGTGTAGAGAAATGTCGCATTTGAGCCCTTCCACACACCCCAAGCACCTTCTTTTCCCCATAGCTGCCCGATTACTTCGAGAATCGAGTCTGGTCGGCGTAGCGTGAGGTAATGATCCGGAATATTCGGTTTCTTCACGGGAGATGGAGCTCGTCGACTGTGTGAGGTTCTGGGAGTAGAAGGACTGGGAGTCGAGGGTGCGTGTGATGTGAAGTACGCAGCCTCTTCGCCTTCAGAATCAGAGTCTCTGAACTGTGCGTCATGATTTAGCGGTGTACCTCATGGGAAGCTGGAAATACACTCACGTCGTATATAGAGTTCCCATATGCAGGGGCTGGCTTCTTAGGCGTCTCTGGCTCAACGGGAGTATCAAATGCAGCATTTTCATCCTGGTTCCGGACCTGCAGCAATGTCTTTGCTACCTCGAAAGGCTGTGCCATGAGCACCGAGGTGTACTTCCATAGTAGTTCATCGATGAGGTCCTTGACACTCTGGACCATAGACGGGGAGGTATCGCCCAGGTAATCATTGTATTCAAGGTCGGAGAGGATATCGCGTGCTTTGGAGGCATATCTTTCACCGGCGGCAGTCACATGTCGTCCATCGGGGAATGGGTTCGGGCTAGGGCTCGACTTATTGACGGTCTCGGCGGGTTCTCCAATTGTGGGAGGGATATAGTACGGCCTCAAAGGATTGACGCCTTCTCTGTGAGTCGACATGGTTGACCCAGGCAACACGACGACATGAGTCTCTAAGAGAGATAATTATAGAGAAAATGCGACAGTTGGAGCTCGATCCGATTCTCACCAGAGAAAATGAAATCATGCCTGTCAATGGCCCCACCCCGGCCATCTTCTCCGCCGGAGATAGACGTCGGACTCCGGCCAATGAATTTCCCGGCCGAAAGCGCTCTGCCTGTGCTATCCGTTACCCGAAGCTAGGGACTCACTTTTTTTCGGGCTTGCTTAATATCATCTTGGACGTGAGAGGACGAGACGGGGCCATAAGCGTCCATTGACCAAAATTGGCGCACTTAGAGCCTCTCGACACTTTTCTTCCTTGACTAGAGGATCGATAACTTTGCCATTGCATTTATAGTATTCGAACCCCTCAATTCCTCCCGTTATTTTTCGACTTGAACCCCGCCGAAATCCCGAAGTCGCCGGAACTATGTCCGCATCACGATCCTTTGCGACTTGCTTGGCCAAGCTTCCAGCTACGGCATCACGAACAACACAGTCTGTGCGACTTGGCCAGAACGTCCTCTCTCAAACTTCTCGAAGTCGGTCAGCTATAGTTACCCGAGCTGTCCGATTTTCGCCTGTATCTCAGAGAGTTTTCTCTACAACGACGCAAAGGCGACATGGACATATTGACCCCCCGAAGCCGGGCGAAGAGTATGTTCAACCTAAACCTGAAACCTAAAGTACCCAATTGACGTTATTTAGGCTTTACGTCACATTTATCGAGAAGGATGGTACGGAAAACAAATTCGCTGTTTCCGAGGGAGATAATCTCCTCGATATCGCCCAAGCAAACGATCTAGAGATGGAGGGTGCATGTGGAGGATCTTGCGCCTGCTCGACATGCCACGTTATCGTTGCCGAGGACGAATACTTTGACAAGATGCCCGAACCTGAGGACGACGAGAACGATATGCTGGATCTGGCCTTTGGACTCACTGAGACGAGTCGATTGGGCTGCCAAGTTAAGATGACCAAGGAGCTGGACGGTCTAGTGGTAAAGCTGCCGTCCATGACGAGGAACCTGCAAGCGAGCGATTTCAGTTAAGAAGATTACGATATGAGACATATGTTTTGATATGAGAGAGAACCTGTACTTGTAAGACTACTACTTGGGAAGAAATGGAACCAGGCGATGACGGGGGTTCAGGTGCATCATACGGGGTATCTTTGTTGTGACTTTAGTTCCGAGGCCGGAAGAGCACGGCCTGATGATTCTACTACTCCTCTTAAAAGAAAGAACACAGAAATGATATTACGCCTCCTCAAGCGCTCCCTTTTTCAACTTGCCGCCTCCCGAGGCGATCAGCTCCAGGAATCCCTTCTTACTCATCTCGTTGACCTTTTCCTCACGCTTCTTCATACCGATAACACCCTCCTTTCTCACACCCTTCTCCGTTTCAACAGCCTTAACCTGCGCGGCGCGAACAGCGTTGAACAGCTTAACAACACCACGCTGCGCAACCTTGCGCAGCCTTCTCTCTGTCACCATGATCTCAGATGTGGACGTCTCGAGCTCTCCGGTGTTGTCGTTTGTGGTTGCGATGAGAACATCCTTTACGCGACCCTTCTCGAATGCTCGCTTCTTTTGCTCGCGGAGTTGTTTCCTCGCCTTGGATTCTAAAGCGCTGTCGACGGCGGCCTTGGAGGCTTCATGGGCTGCGGCGCTTCGGGCGAGGACGGGATCTGAGCGCTTGGAAGTTGATAGCTTGGTGGAGAGAATCTTGGAGAGCGATGTAGCGAAAGCATTGGGGTCGTTACGCTTTGATTTTTTGCGCTTGTTGGTGGACTCGTCATCATCATCGTCGTCATCTTCTGATCCCTCATCATCGTCTTCATCGTCTTCCTCTTCCTCATCGGATTCGGCTTCTGGCTTGCTGTCTCTGGCCTTCTTGGTGTTTGCTTTTGTCTTCTTCAGGGGCTTCTTCAATGCAGCGCCCTCGTCATCTGAGCTTGAGACTTCATGGTCTGAATCGCCAACATCGTCCACCTTGACATTGTGAATATCGTCGTCGGAATCAAGTAGGTTGACAGCATCGAACTCTTGCGCCTCCTCGGGTTCAGAATCGCTGTTGTAATCTCGAAGTTGCTTTCTCTTTTGTTTCTTTGAAGGACGTTGTAGACGACCTTCGAGTTGTCTCTTTTTCTTGTTTCCAGGTCCGGCCATTGTGAATTGGTTGTGTTGGTGTAACTGGGATTGACAATGCTTTCAGTGGAAAGCGTCGCGGATCTGGACTGGTCGTCAAACTTTTGAGAATTTTGCCGGGGAAATTTTCTGGCGAGTAGAAGGGTGGGTCTGGGCGGTGAACTAAGCTTCGGCGGGATGGTTTGTGGGGCCGATCCTGGTGGGGCCGCATCTTAGAAGTTCCAGGCTTGATGGACGAAGCGCAGCATATTCAGTAAGAGACTAATAGTACATTTTGAAATTTAAGTAATGATTATTAGGTGATATAAGAGTGGTTTACTATATAGTGCTATAAAATCTCAGGATGAGAAAGTCAGTGTCCGCTTCTTGAGCGAGATCTAATCTCCATCTAGAAGAATTTGTTGATTTTATCCCAGAAAGAGGGGGGAACAACTTCTTCCACAGGAACTACCTCAGGCGAATCAGGAGCTTCGACTGTTGTCTTCCAGGTCTCCTTTCCATCGATATAGAGGGTGTAATGGAGCGAACTCTTGCCATCGTCGAGCTTCTCAACAGCAAAAGACCCAAACTTGGACATACCTCCAGGGATATAGCTTTATAATTGTTAGTGATTTTGTCGTCTTCAGTGTAGCTTGAACTTACTTCATCATGACATCCTCATCGTCTGTCTGCTTGTATGTGGGGATTGGAGAAGCGAATTGGTTCAAAGGACTCGTGGAGAACTCGTGAGCAGCAGCTGACTGAGGCCATCGTGAATCAACAGGGGGTGGGAATCTGGTTGCGGCAAACTCATGACGATCGCCAGAGAGAATAACAACACCAGTGCCTCGCGCACCAGAGTCCCACATGGCCTCGAGAATTTGCTTTCTCTGAACAAGGAAACCACCCCATGTATCCTTGACATTGACAGGCCAGTTCTTGGTGAAAGGAACAGATGAAGCAATGAACTTCCATCGGACTCCTTGAGGCATGGGACGTTCCAGCCATGCCAAAAGGTCAGCCAACTGCTCCTTGCCGAGCATAGTCTTGTCTGTCGCATTGAATGGAGCGTTGTTGCTGGAGCGATAGCTGCGAGTGTCCATCATGAAAAAGCTGGCTGGTCCCTGGGTGAATTCGTACCATGTAGCATTATGTCTCAGGTTCAAGGGGCCTGCCGATTCAGAGATGGGAGGGTTGATATTGGCTTGGTAGATGTGCCAAGGGTCAACGGCTGCGCTGTAGATGCCTGTTGTGTTGGAAGACCAATCGTTCGAAATCTCGTGGTCATCAAGAACATGGATCCAGCTCAAGTTCTGAGCCACAGGAGCCCAATCAGGTGAAGCATAGACCTGGCGGTATTGCATGCGATACTCTTCAGCTGACTTTCCAAATCGTTCAGGAACGTCGACGTAGATGAAATCGCCAAGGAAGAGCATAAACTGAGGGTCCAACTTGGGCAGCAGGCCGGCAAGATTCCTTAAGCCAGGGATAGCTAAAGCATGATCCATTGGGTTGTAAGGGAATCGGGGAAGAATGCAAGAGGTAGAGAGGAAAGTAAAGAGACCATCCTTGGTGCTGGGCATCTCTCCCGCCTTGGGAGCGGAACGAAATTCGCCTGTATGATTGTTAGAGGTCCTCCACTCATAGACCCTCTGCTTGGCGGGTTCAAGAGGCACTGTGAGAGTAGTGGTAAAATCGGTCGTGTTGTCGGTCGAAGTAACAAAGCCTGCAGTGAGCCAGATGTTGGCATCAAAAGTTGGCGCACCATCTTTGACGTGGTATTCGAAGGTGATGGGCATTTGCAGCTGATCAGGTTCGCGGATAACGAATTTGGCCTCTGATGGTGACACATATCCAAGTCGAACGAAAGAAAGGTCGTCAGAAGGATAATACCATCTCGCACGATAGAGGGCATCAGCTGTCAGACCGATAAGAATGGAATTGACGAGGAAGGTTAAGAAAGACGCAATTGGTCGCTTAGCACTGGGAGCTCCGAGAAAGAGGATGCTGGCAATGCTGGGAACCTTCTCTCCAACAACAATCTTCTCCTTGATATCAACATCAGTGACAACCTCAGGCTCAGGCGCGACTGCGACACCATCCTCGGTCAACAAGGGAGTTTCAGATGTGATAGTGGACTCTTTCAGAGTTACATCAACCTCATCTTTGAGGACTCCAATCTCTGGCTCTGCGAAGTAACTCGCAATGTAAGATGGGACATAGATTGCAAAAAGCGCAAATGCGATTGAAGAGAAATGTGCCTGTGAATGTGGTTAGATACAGGACGTCAAAGCTCCTTTGAGTCCATGCTTACGGGAAACTAGAATATATGGTCAGCACTTTGTTATACAAGCAAATAAGAAGCACGAACGAGTCTGAAGAATATGAGAGCGCTTATCCTCAGAGCGACTGAGGATAGCTTCGCGGCTTTCGTCTGAATAGCCATGTTGAAGATTGAAGACGCCCTTTAAGGAGACACCAAAACAATAAGGAGGTGCTTTACGAAAGCTCAGATGAGACGGGGCGTGTAAGACAAAATGGCCCCAAGGTTTGTGGCAGAGTTAAGGAGAGTCGAGAAGGGGAAGAATTGAAAAATCTATGTCATGTCAATTCAACGCGACATGAGAATTGAAGTTATTTATCAAGAAAACAACCCCGTTTTACCTGAAGCTCTGTTTGATGAAGGACTAGGACTGACAGGGGAGTGAGGTCATGATCTTAATAACCTGGTAATACGACCTGGACGCGTACCTATTGGCTGATTGGCTCATAAGCTACCTCGCACCTGAAGATGTGGCTTGACTGTGGCTGAACCACTCCGTTATCAGCATTTCCTAAAAAAGGAGCTCAGGAGGGGTCCGTCTTCCAGGGGGTCGGTGCCAGCAAAATTCCGCGCCGGCTCTGGAAGCTAAATCGTGGCCCGTTCAGTTACATACAGTACATGTCCACTTTAGCGACAGCTTGTCCTGAACAGCACGCGACAACTTCTCATACAACGCCGCAACAATGAGACTACCAACACTTGTCGCTGGGCTTTTCGCCTGTTTGATCACCAATGTCGCTGCTACCGCTCTGACATACAAGCTCGATGCCAACGAGAAGGCCTGCTTCCATACCACTACGAAAAAGGAGGGCGAGAAGATCGCATTCTACTTTGCCGTGAGCCTCCTTCGATACAACATCACCCACCGATTTTGGAGGTTAACATGAACTGCAGGTCCAATCCGGTGGTTCTTTTGATGTCGACTACGTTGTCGAGGGTCCCAATGGCAAGATCATCATGGACGGTCAAAAGGAGCGACAAGGCGACTTTGTCTTCTCCGCCAATGTTGTCGGCGACTACTCCTTCTGCTTCGATAACGAGATGAGCACTTTCGCCGAAAAGTATGTCGATTTCGAGATCGCCGTCGAGAACGAGTCCCGCGCCCAACTGCCCTCCAAGCAGGGTACCACCCCCGAACAGACATCGCTCCTCGAGGAGTCCATCTTCAAGGTCTCTGGCCAGCTGTCCACCATCTCACGAAACCAAAAGTACTTCCGAACCCGTGAAAACCGCAACTTTGCCACCGTCAACAGCACTGAGGGCCGAATTATCAACTTCAGCATGATCCAGATCGGCCTGATCATCTGCATGGGTGCCCTGCAGGTGTTTGTTGTCCGATTCTTCTTCCAGGTGAGTTCTACGGTGATGTGCGCTAAAGGAATGCTAGTTGACTGTATGATTAGGGTGCGCGCAAGGGTTACGTATAAAGAATTCGCTGTATCACGAACTACGATGGATCTGGGTGTTACGAGGCGTGGAATCAAAAGGAGATGGATATTGGAAGTGTTATGTATAATCAATGGAAGCAGAGTGCTTGGACTGGCTTGAGAGTCCGGCACTTGGGTTTGACATAAAGGTTTGCGATACTGATATGATAGTTGTCATGATGCGCTTGATGCTTGGTTTGGCAGTTAATGAAACGGCATTGAGCTGTCATTTGTTATTATTCGTGAAGTAATGATGGCTTGTTGCCATTGATTTCAAGTACATTGCTCTGTCTTGATTCTGCCATTGTAATATCCCGAGTTCCTGACGATGTTGATTCAGAATACTTGGCCAATAGTTGACCAACCAATGATCTATGACGTTTCATGAAGGTGCTCACAATATCGGCCGGTAGAGAGCCTTGCCCTCTAGGTAGGTATTATAGGATAGGTAATCAAGAGTATGATATTCCCAATAAAAACATTGACTTAATATTAGATGCCTCGAAGTACAGTTATAACTGAGCAATGATTTGCAGGCATTCATGTTTACTTACAGTTAATAAATGCCCCATTTAGGTACTCAGTTAGTAGGCTTCACGTGGTCCGTACAATATGCTTTTAGCATTAGATACCTAATTAACATCAGAGCTGATAACAGGTTGCAGCTGCTGCCTTAATCTTGAGATCTAGTAGTATTTAAGTAATGATCCCCTCGGTTTTAGTCCATCGAGACTTTTTATTTACCGGCCCAAGTATTCTCAAGTACTTTTTAGCGGTTGATGCGCCATCAAGTCTTGGCGTGACACCTAAAAGTCTTACGCTTAACCCTTTTAGGACCGTCGCCTCTTGAAATTCTAAACCTTGGAGCCTCGCGATAGGTGACTGAACCAAACAACTTCCTCTTCACAACCGCAAAAAATGACATCGATCGCCGGGTCGCTTCAGGCTGCGCTGCCCAAGCCCAAATACACGGGCGAGGATGAGGAAGCCCCCGCGCGAGCGCAACAACGCGGTGTTCGAATTGTTGGCCCCGGCCAACTGGACGAAACTCAGCTC
Source organism: Fusarium sp. NRRL 53497 (assembly GCA_013184445.1). Lineage (NCBI taxonomy): Eukaryota > Fungi > Ascomycota > Sordariomycetes > Hypocreales > Nectriaceae > Fusarium > Fusarium sp. NRRL 53497. The sequence continues at coordinate 120,413 of JABCJZ010000336.1, read as the reverse complement.
GTCCTCAAACGATCTGGCCCTCCAGCATACGGCCAGCGCTCAGGATGGCGCCCTCGATCGCAGGAAGATTTTGGAGATGGAGGCGCTTTCCCAGAGATCCCGATCGCTCAGTATCCGCTAGAGATGGGGAAAAAGGACGCGAGCTCCAGCAACGCGTTAGCGATTCAGGTTGATTCCGAAGGCAAGGTTAAATACGACGCCATCGCGCGGCAAGGCCACAGCGAGAATCGCATCGTTCATACTTCTTTCAAAGAGCTTATTCCTCTTCGACAACGCGCCGATGCGGGCGAGATCGATCTTTCGCGACCGGATAAGGAGTCTGTGGAGGCAACAACAGAGAGGACGAAGAATGCATTGGCCGCGCTGGTCAGTGGTGCGGTGGCAGCCCAGAAACCGAAGAACGTCAATATCGGACAGCGAAAGGACCCTACTTTTGTTCGATACACACCAGCGAACCAGATGGGTGACAACTCCAAGAAGCAGGACCGCATCATGAAGATTGTCGAGCGCCAAAGAGACCCTATGGAACCCCCGAAATTCAAGCACAAGAAGATCCCTCGAGGCCCCCCTTCGCCACCTCCGCCAGTCATGCACTCACCAACCCGAAAACTCACAGCTGAAGACCAAGAAATGTGGAGGATTCCTCCCCCAGTTTCGAACTGGAAGAATCCCAAGGGTTTCACGGTGCCGCTAGATAAGCGTTTGGCTGCAGATGGGCGGGGTTTACAGGATATAGCCATCAGCGATAAGCACGCTCAGTTTGCTGAAGCTGTGAAGATGGCCGAGCGTCATGCTCGCGAAGAGGTTCAGCAACGCGCCATGATGCAACAGCGTCTAGCAGAGAAGGAAAAGGCACAGAAGGAGGACAATCTTCGAGAGCTGGCCCAGAAGGCTCGTGCAGAGCGAAACGCTGCTGGTCGCGGGCGTAGGAATTCTCGCGACTCGAGAGACTCCAGGTCACGATCACGGAGTTACAGTTATTCCGAGTCAGATCGCTCGGATAGCGAGGATGAGGAAGTTAGAGAACGTGTCAAAGCACGACAGGAGAAGCAAAGAGAGGAGGAGCGAAAGCTCCGGCAGAACCGCATGGGCGCTGAGCGACGCGCTCAAGTTATGGCCCGTGAACAAGGCAGAGATATCTCCGAGAAGATTGCGCTGGGCTTGGCCAAGCCTACACAATCAAAGGAGACGATGTACGACTCGCGGTTATTCAACCAGACGAGCGGATTTGACAGCGGAATCAACGAGGACAACCCCTACGACAAGCCCCTCTTCGCTGCACAAGACGCCATTAGCAGCATTTATCGACCCCGAGCAAATGTGGATGATGACGACGATGGCGAAGCTGGTGATCAAGAAATGGCAAAGCTTCAGAAGAACAGTCGGTTTGGTGAAGCCCTTGGCAAGGGAACCTTTAAGGGTGCCGCAGACGCAGAGGTCAGTTCATTGCGTTGCACATTACCATTTGATTCTTTACTAACACACTCAATACAGGCACGTGAAGGACCAGTTCAGTTCGAGAAGGATGCTGGAGATCCTTTTAACGTTGACAAGTTCTTATCCGAGGTGGACCAGAACTCATCATCCAAGCGAGGTTATGGTTTGCAGGAAGACGACAGCAGGCAATCTAAGCGGCCACGAGTTGACCCTGACGACGATGAAGATTAAGTATGAGATTGTACAGATAGGTGTGGTTATACAGCTAGACTCAGTCGGGCGTCACTCAGCAATTTTTAGGATTACAAAAGACATAATTACAATACCAAGACACTATCAAAGCACAGTCTTTGGTCCTTTAAAAATGAATCTTAATTCCTCACCTCATGATATCAATCAAGACTCAATGCTAAGCCCTTGATTGGGGGAGCTCGGCCTCCAATACGTGGAATCCCCGGATCGCATTTCCCTCCACTTTTCGGAAAGGTGACCAATTTAAGCCAATTTGCGGGGTACGGGCAACGAACTGTCAACTTTTGGAGAGTTATCATGGTGTTGACCAGGTTCACCAGGTCATTCGGCTTTGTCAAGCTGGATTTCCCCTGACACTCGCTGATCTTTGACCCGACAACCGAGAGCAAGGGTTATTATTTCCCCCGAATCAATTGCTAAAATTCGACCTTAGCCTGAAAAGATGCGATCGACATCGTCCCCATGGGGAAACGCCTGGCCAAGCTACCCTCAGCTTCTCATGGGAGCTTCATCCCCCACAAGGGTTATTGGGGGTTGTTTATGGGGTTATGAGAGAAGGCTGTAACTATAAAAGAAAGATGAAGTCGCATGGATCGTCCTGAAGTTGTTAGCCCATAGCTCCAACGGGCCTCTACCACTTACACCCAATCCTACCACGGATATGAAGTTCCGCAAGCTTTCGGCAGCCTTTCTCGTCTCGTTGCTCCAGGCACCTCAATTGGTAGCCGCGGCTCTTAATGCAACCGAGACCGATACCCAGCTGGTGATTTCGAACGATCGACTATACGCAGCTGTTCAGAAGGAGGGCGGTGCTATCGTGAAGCTCACCCTAGACGGAACGAACTTGCTTGGCAGCCCATCTGGCTCTACAGGCATTGGGCCGTACCTCGACTGCTACTGCACGCCAAAGGGCTTCTGGACGCCTGGTTCTGTGACCCCCAAGTACAAACTCTTCAAGGGTAAAGATGCCAAGGGCAAGGACTATGGTGGTATCGTCATGTCCGATACATACGCCGAGACAGGTCAGGTCTTGGAGCAGTACTGGTTCCTGAGAGATGGAGAGACTGGTCTACACACTTTCAGCCGAGTCGCGTACCATAACGAGGAGACACCTTTCCTTCGAAACCTACAGGAGCTTCGAACACTCTTTCGACCTAATAACGACATGTGGACTCATCTTTTGACCAACAGAAAACAATACACGCCTCTTCCTGGTAAGGAGGCTAAGGAGAAGCAGGTCGTGGTGCAGGATGCTACATGGTATATGGGCAACACGCCCAACGATCCTTATGTTAAACAGGAGGCGGATTACTTCACCAAGTATACGTTCCAAGACAATTGGCGTGACATTGATGCCTATGGACTGTGAGTTTAACGAGTTTAATTGTTGTGGGATAGTTCGCTGACAGAAAAGATTCGCCGATGGTTCCAAGACTGAAGATGGAGATGCCTATGGTGCTTGGCTCGTTATGAACACCAAGGATACCTACTTTGGCGGACCTCTGCACTCTGATTTAGTTGTTGATGGTATTCTTTACAACTACATTAGCTCCAACCATCATGGAGACCAGACAGTGGGTTCACCTGACGCTCTCAGAAGACTGCGAACTAATACACATAGCCCAACATTACCAATGGCTTCGACCGAACCTTTGGACCTGTAAGTGTGGCTGGCGCATATGTGGTAACAGTATTTCTAATGTTTCACAGCAATACTTCCACTTCAACCGCTTTCCTGGCGAGACCGATATCCTCAAGGCTCAGGCCGATGCAGCTCAATATGCCGATCCTGAATGGAACGCCGATTTCTATGACTCAATCGCAAAGCACGTACCAAATTATGTGCCCTCGAGGTCCAGAGGATCCTTTGAGGTGAAGGTCGACCTTCCGAAGGGAGCCAAGAATGCGATCGCGGTTCTCGCGCAAAGCGGCGTGGATTTTCAGGACAACGTCTTCGATACAAAGGCCTACCAATACTGGGCAAACCTCGATGATAGTGGCCGAGCTACTATTCCTCGAGTCAAGTCCGGAACATATCGTCTTACTGTCTATGCTGATAATATTTTTGGACAATACGTCCAGGACAAGATCAAGGTCAAGGCCGGAAAGACTGAGAAGAAGAGTGTCCGCTGGAAGGAAGAGTCTGCAGGCAAGGAACTCTGGCGAATTGGTACTCCCGATAAGACCTCTGGTGAATACCGTCATGGTTTCGAACCTGATACATCTAAGCCGCTGCAGCCGGAACAGTATCGTATCTACTGGGGCAACTGGGACTTTGTCAAAGACTTCCCCGACGGTATCAACTTCAAGGTCGGTAAAAGCGACGTTGGCAAGGATCTCAATTACGTTCACTGGAGCGTATTTGGCGGAAAGGGTAATTACCCACGCCCGGAGCAGTACATCGGCAATGGGGATGTCAATAACTGGACCATTGCGTTTGACCTGAAGGACTCGCAGGTTAAGCGCAAGAAGCAGGCGACATTTACTGTTCAGCTTGCGGGTGCAAAGACTGCTGCTGGAAACACGGACGTTTACAATGCTTCTGAGCCTCACTCGAATCTGAAGTATACTGTGAATATCAATGGCAAGGATCTTGAGCCATGGGTTATTCCGTAAGTTGAGCTCGATTTTCTTTGAAGGTAGCTGATACTAACTGGTCCAAGCTATCACCATAGCAGCTCTTGTGCTGTGCGCTCCTCGGTGAGCTGCTACAACATCGCTCACAAGTTCGAGTTTGATGCGAAGTTGTTGAAGAAGGGGGAGAATGAAATTGTGCTCAGCTTGCCTTTCAACGCTACGAACTATGAGTCTGCTGTGCTGCCTACGTCGGTTTATGTGCAGTACGATGCGCTGAGATTGGAGGTTGAATAGAATATGAGTTGTATAATTGACAAGGCGGATTGATTGATGATACATGAGATTCCATTAAGCCAAGAAAATAATTAGGAATTTTTGTTGCTGCAATTGCCGATGTCATACGACAAGGCTGAGTCTAAAATAATCTCCGGATGTGAGTTCCTGCAGGATCGGAGGGTTTGATGTTGTGATATTGCTTGATGTGGGTTTGAAAGGATTGCGGAGGTGGAGTTCAGCGATCAGGCCATGGAGAACCAACGCTGACAATCAGGGTCATATAGAGATTTGATTATTTTCGGAGGCTTTTACTCTTTATACTAATTTACTCGTCAAAGATTTGCCAATTCATATAAATCGAGACTCTACGAACCTTGGCGGGGTCAACAATAACATCAACCTCAGCATTTGCAACCACTATATCTCAGTTGACCCGACAATTCCTTATCACCAATTGAACCAAATTCATATTGAAAATGGCCTCTGGAGCTTTCTTCAACCCGAGGGTCCTCCTCCTAACAACTCCCCTCGTCTCATCAAGCATCACACTCTGGTTCGCTCGCGACCAAAGCTTCTTTCTCTCACTCTTCACGCAAGGCCCGATAGAGCGCAAAAAGGCCAACGAGATTCTCCCCGCATATATAAGCAACTTCTACGGTTCCGGCCCATGGGCAGTCCTCACTTTTATCGGCCTCACATTCAGCACCTCCATCGCTAATATCTGGTCTGATCGCGCTCTACTACAGTCTCGTGGGTCACTTGTCTGGTACGGCTGCTCTGCTGCGCTGGCGTTTGGACATCTTGCGTATGTCCCTGCTGTGGCGTGGAAGCTTAAGGCGCTGTGGGAAGATAACTGTGCGGTTGAGGGGACGGATAATGTTGGGATGTTGGAGAGATGGTTGACTGTTAATAATGTGAGGATGTTGACGACTGATATTGGGGCTTGGATTTGTGCGGTTGTTGCTATTTCAAAGACGCTGACTGTCTAATATCTTGATGGATTATGGTTGAGCCTATTCTATACATGATAGTATCTTAGATCCTTGTTGCTAGAGGTAGAAATTAAAATGGGATATCTCCGTATATATATTGTCCTTGATAACTGGTGTGGCGAGGCGTGAGAGATTCTTTCAAAGGCATTGACGGATGATCGGGTTCTTGCAGACCACGCGACCCTTTCCCATCCCTTGCCCAAAGCTTGCACCATGTAAGCCAACTAGAAGCTATCTCGGCTTCACGGCAAGTCGCATGTCACAGTCCTCGCTCATCCTAGCGTCAAGTGGCGCTTGACGTTCCATACCAACAACGGACTAAAATAAGACATTGTTCATTGAGTTTTCAATATCAAATAATCAAGCTTGCTCTCTCCAGTGGAGGATCAGTGCAAAGTCTACTCCGTACCCCCTAAAGAGATCAGGAAAGTGACGCGTTGTCAGGCCGTATTTCCGACCATCGATCCATGATAGTGCTAGTTTACACACGCTTTTGTCAGTCGTTGGCGTGCAGATTACGCGTCTCTTTATTTTTCAGCAGCCACATCCGATTGAAATCATCTTTTGAGACATGTAAATAATGGAAGTCACGGCATACTATTTTTGTGCCGTATTCTGTAAGGTAGAAATGCAGTCGAGATTCTGACTTATCAGTGGTTCATTTTGTGGCTCCTCGTGTTACCCGTTATCCGTTACCCCTGAACACTGGCTAACACGGCTACACGGCCATCATCACCACCACATGCAGCCTCAACGTGCCGCCAACACAAAAAGATGCATGCGCTAGGGAGCAGAACGGGAAGACGGCATGTGGGGGATATGAGTGGGTTAATGCCGGCAAGTAACTTTTATAGTGTTTTATTTCTTGAGTGTACTTGCCTATAAATGCTTATTATCAGTGGTAGACTAATTGGTAAAAGAAGGGACTACCTAAGAATGACAGTGCCTGCCTAACTCCGTATCCCATCCACCGCACAGTTGCGAGGGACGGAGAGAGGTTGCCGTGCTTGCTCCCTCTCAAATGTCGACACAGATTCCTCACTTTGCTCTTTCCTGTGATAAAAAAAGAATCTTGACTCAAAGTCTCTTTCTCTCTCTCTTGACGGGTGCACTTCTGACCGAGACAAGCCATCTCCGTCAACATCACCAGCAACATTCCACCAGCAAATATTCTCTTGCCTTTTCATCACTTTGACACAAGGAACATATGCTTTCTTTCTTGCCCTCCAACACAGCATAGTCCTACTTTGCTTTGCTCTTTATCAGCATGTCACGATACTCATCTGGACTCAAGCCCGGGGAGATACCTCCTGTTTACGATGAGATCATTATTCAGCGAAAAGGTCAAGATGTTCGTCACGCGAGCTCTAGAATGCCGTGGTGGAATCCTCGATACTGGCGAAAGAGAGTATGGGCTGCTGTCGTTACAGTTATCGCCATCATAGTCATCATAGTCATCGCTGTGGCAGTGTCTAGAGCCAATAAGAATAGATATCCTGACTACACGCCACTGGCCTACAGCTTGCAAGATACATGTAAGTCATGCCATCTTCGTCTTGAAACTGAGAGGCTTGCTAACCAATACTCAGATGGAGGCGAATCCTTCTTTGATCAGTTCAACTACTTCACTGGATACGACCCCAGTAAGTATTCCTCCCACTTCAATGTTTCCTCACTCACTAACACCTCTTGCTAGCCGCGGGCTTTGTTCATTACGTCCCACGAGAGCAAGCTGAGTCTCTTGTAAGCATCCCAACCCTTTATTAACTATGAGGTAACAAAGCCCTATATGGACGCATGCTCACACCCACCAGAACCTCACATATGCTTCACCTAGCACTGCGGTCATCAAAGTCGACACTTCTGTTGGCCCCAATACCCAGCCCAATGCATCAACCGGTCGTTTCTCTGTCCGGATTGAGTCCAAGAAGACATACGAGAACGGCCTCTTCATCTTCGATGTCAAGCATACTCCCTATGGCTGTGGCACCTGGCCTGCTCTTTGGCTTACTGACCCTTACAACTGGCCCAATCACGGTGAGATCGATATCATGGAATCTACCAATAAGGCCGACGATGGAAATCAAATGACCTTGCACACTACCGGCGATTGCTCCATGGATGTCCGTCGCGAAGACACAGGCCAAACAGTGCACAAGAACTGCAACCATGAGTTGGATGACAACGCAGGCTGCGGTGTCAAGTCAGAGCCCGCAGGATATGGCACTGTCTTCAATAAGAATGGAGGAGGTGTTATGGCTGTCGAGTGGCGGCACGAGGGTATTCGCATGTGGCAGTTCGCCAGAGACTCGATACCATCCGACATTAAAGGAAAAAACCCAGCCCCCAGCACTTGGGGTACTGCTGTCGCCGATTTCCCCAACACACACTGTAACATTGGAACGCATTTCAAGAACCAGAGTATCATTGCCAATATCGACTTGTGCGGCAATCTGGTTTATAATGTTTGGGATGACTCTGGATGTGAGTTTACTCGTATGGATATAAAAGACAAAAACTGACAAATTCACAGGTTCTGGCAAATGCACAGATCTTGTTGCCAACAACCCTGATTCTTTCAAGGATGCTTACTGGGAGTTTGGTTCCTTCCAAGTGTACCAAGCAAAGTGAGCCTGAATATGGCTAAAGCAAACTATATACTGTTTGCTCTTTTGGGAGCGCGGCGTTAAGGAGAAAGAGGGCCTCAGGGTACATTTATGATATAGGTAGTCATTACAAACAAGAATTCTTTTGTTACGAATACAGTGTAGACTCGTGTGTCCTCCACGAGTAGCTCCTCTATGAAGCGCGGGTATTAACACACCTGTTGATACATGTGCCATATCATCATCTCCATATCTATCCGTGTGCCGCCCTCGCACATTCAGCGGCGAAGAATCCAAAAGAGGAGAGATTCCGTCTCCCAACGCCAGCCCTATGCTCTAGAACAATGATAACCGTAAACTCCCACATCTTTAGAAAAAGCCAAGCATATCTGTACATCTCTTATAAACCACTGAATCGGACCCCATTTTCCTTTATTATCGGTTCGTAACGTTTAATCATCCTTGGGTGGTGATCGCATGTAAGCATCAATAGCCGCACTGAAGGCTGCAAAAGCCAAGCAGCCACCAGCAGCAGCTTGGGGACCAGCATTCTTGGCCAGAATACCACCAGTCAAGCATCCTGCTGCGACACTGTTCGTAAGGTCGTTCTTTGCCCGCAGTCCCTCGATACCACACTCCACGCCTGAGTACAGAGCACCGACCTTGCCAAAGTTCTTGGCCATCGACCATGATCGTGTTCCCATATCCTTGAATCCGATCTTGAGTTGTTGCTTGAGAGGGAGTGATGTAATCGTGTTTTGCGGGCTTCCGGGAGCGGCTGTGTGGTAGGGTGTATCGTAGGACATCTACCAGAGAGATTAGCTTGTGATAATTGTTCGAGGTTTGAGGATAGTCGTACAGAGGCCATGAACATTCCGAATAAACCGCCCATACCGAATCCCATGACTCCGGACATAACTGACTTTCCAAAGCAAGACTCCATCGCAGCTTGAACCTATATTTCTTGCAGTTAGCTATGCGCCCGCAGCGTTTTCGTAAAAGTTGCGCATCCACATACAGCTTTGACATTAGGGTCTTGAGATCCGCCGATCGCAGGGGCAGCAGCGGCGGCGCCGCCTGTAGGTGGCATTCCTGGGAAGTTCATGGTTGCGATGTGGACGGAGATGAGGTCGAGGTCGTTGAGGTGAGAGGGTATCACGGGCGGGTTTAGCTGCGGCCGAATGGACTTGAGATTCTCTGGGGAAATCTTTCGGGAGGATTATTTCTGCCAGATTTGACCGCTCTTCGGAGGTGTTGTCGGAGGCCGGCCCCACTCTGCCGATCTCGGCGGGTCCGCCCGGTCTGGCGTTGAGATGAAAGTCGTTTGGTAGAGGCTGAGAGGGAGCAAACAGCAAACAAATGAAGGCCTGGTCTTTTCGTTTTACATGTTTTTATTGTAATTGAAAATATCAACAAGTGTTTCATGACAAGCTTCTGTCCCGCGAGTTATCGTTCTAATGGTACATGTCCCATCGTCAAGTCTAGCAATCATCCTCCGTGCCACATGTCTTCAAAGCTCAAAAATGATCCCTTCGTCCATTCCCTTGGCTACAAATTTCTGCCCCATTCTCAGTATTTATCTCGCTCTCGTCCCATATCTCGGCCTTTCGTTCACAACGTAAACCAATGCGTTTCTAGCTGTCACTCTGCTTTACTTTCGCTGATCAGGTGGCTGTTGGTGACCTTGGCGGGGAACAGGGTGATTAGGAAGCCTTCGTCGCTTAGGGGCAGGATTGTAGGGCTGATCACCACTGTGGCCATGCTTATCAGCCTGGTGCGTCATCTCGTAGCTGGAGGGATAGTGCCTGGGCTGATCACCAATGTAGCCGCGATTATCAGTCTGGGGTGTGGCCCCATACGTGGAGGGATAGTGCTTGGGCGGCTCAAAATCCATAAAAGGGACCATTTGACGGATGGAGGGCAGCTTTCCGTCCCACTGTCCCTGAAGTTCCTCAGGGGCTCGTTGGGGAGGTCTAGTGGATGGTCTAGTCCAAGGATTTTCCTGTTGCATCCGTGACTGTCGAGCTTGAGCGTTGGTGCTTCGTGGAGCCATGGGCATTGCTTCTCTAAATCTCTCATCCTCTTCAATTTTAGATACCAGGCGCCAGTATCCACCTTCTGCAAGTTCCATGGGCCGATTCAAGAAGTTACCACCGGGTCTGGCAGCACGTACGGTCATGGGCAACGGGCGAAAATCAGGTTCCCATTTCTCCTTTGGTTCATATCGAGCGATCTGGCTCTCGCCATTAGAACGCTGTTGAGCTTCATTGATTGGCGTGAACGAACGAGACTTAGGTTCGTTGGATGCTTCATGGCTGTTGGCTTCACCTTCAGAATCATTGGTAGGGGCTTGTGCAGGCCAATTCTCGATCTCTCGGGCCCTAGGTTGAGCTTCCTTGGCTGTTCGTCGACTCTTAGGTCTCGGCTGTTCGGTCAAAGGCGCGGCAAAGTCAGGGTCGTGAGGAGTCACAGTGCGAAGAGGGCTAGGAGGAGGAGTAGATCGGTGGTCCTTGTACCACTCTATTATCTGTTAGAAATGAGAACCGAAAGGGGGGATCAGGGACAAGACTCACCGAGAAGTTGCTCATACTTCTTAACATACGGGCTGGCATGGCGTGAAGCCTTACCAGGCTTGGTGGTGTTCTGATAGTAATGCTCATCTATCAAGGGTCAGGAGAAAATAGCGAAAGGGCCCTAGAGGACTTACAGATCCCAGTATGGGTATAGATCCGCCTGGGTATATTCCCAGCCATCTGGTTCATCCATTCGGCGCATTGCATCCAAGTCAAAGTTTGTTCGGCAGGATTGGCAGCAACTGGCGAGCGAGGAATGATGACTTCCCACAACATTTGTTCCTCTTCAGCAGACCAATTCTTTCCACCCATGGTAAGAGACAGAGGTGGATCAAAGAAATGGGGACAAGTGAAAGAGGTATGGTATAAGAAGGCGGCGGCAGCGAGGCACAATATGTATATAGCAAGTGATGATGGCTGTATTGAAGTGCGGTGCAAAAGAAAGACAAGAGTGTAGAATGAAAGATCACGAACGAGGCTTTATAGAGGCTCAGGACAATAGATGAGTGATTCAGTCCAGTTTGCATTGTCTCTTCGAGCCATTATCATGTTTAGAAAGAGTCAGGTGCCTATTGTGAATGAAGGACAATAGAGCAGACTTGGTTGTGATTCAATGTAAACACAGAAGATCAGACGAGCCGTTTGACTCTGACTCTTGCCTTCGACACTATCCGACACATGATAACAGCTACTCCTCGAAGATGCTGCGGGGCTCAGGAGCATGAATTCCTCTCGCAAGAAGAAAAGATGCTAAAGGTCTTTCAAGTCTCGAAAACTAGTATTGTCAGTCACTGTTGGCTGATGATCTCCTGCTCGATGAGGGGTAGACGGCGACTCACGATGCTTTTCTTTTCCAGCGGTATCACTCCGTCTCTCACCCAGAAACCCCACCCTCCTGTCATATTTGCAAGCATCATATCGGTCGTCAGTCTATCACCAACAAACGCAACATGAGCGGGATCCGTAACTCCTGTCTCTGGGTGCTTTTTGAAGTACTCCATGATCTCCTGATTGCATCCTGGCTTTTTGACCGAGTGCGATAACACAGTGATTCCCGTGTTCTCCTCGACTTCAGCGGCTAGCTTCAAGTTCTTGTCCCAAGATGTAGCGCCAGCAGTGTTTGATACCACGAGCAACTTGCGGCCAGGATAAGCTTGCCTTAGTTTTTCAAAGTGAGTCTGGCATACAAGTTTAGCAGATAATTTCACGTGTTCACATGGAGTTCAAACTATAGATACCTTATAAGAGTCGTACACTTCAATACTATCGGGATATGCAAAGCAATCGTCTTTATCAAGAACGACAGCCTTGATCTCTACCTTTCGGCCATCTTTTTGCAAGCCCCTTTCTAGAGGAATAGGCAAGTCATTGAAGGTCGAGACTGTGTGATGAGGTAAACAGAGACTTGGTTTGAATATCAATCTTGTGATATTCAATGAAGCTGAAAGGTTTAGATTCAACATTGTTTCGTTGTATATGAAGTTGTACACCTTAAGCAATCAAGATGTGAAGGAACGTCGTTACTGGTACAGTACCCAGAAGTTGAGCTCGCGCCACGTTCAGGGGTGCCACAGACGCCACAGTCAATTTAGCAGGCGCGTTACTACTCTGTAGTAGGAGGTTACTACGCGACTGAACCCTGTATTCATTTTACCCATTCCAGTTCAACATCAACATTTGCGAAAATTGACTTTTAAGGAGTTCAAGAGATCTTATCACCTCCAGCGATCTCAAAATGCCTCGAAAGAAAGCAGTGCCTGAGCCTGACACTCAACAAAATACTACAAGATCGTTGCGAAAGCGAGGTCACCAAGACCTTGAAGCCATCCCAGAAAGCGACCTCGAAACATCCCCCATAAAACGACAACGCAGCTCAGCCCGCCATTCACCCCCAGTTGTCGCCGAAACGAATGGTCATGCGGATAGCTTTACTCCCGATATAATTGAGGACAGTGAAGCCAGCTCGTCCGAATCGTTATCGAAAGTTGATCCAGATGAAACCCCTAAACCCGCACCCAAACGACGAGGGCGACCACCGAAGAAGCCTGTGAATGGCGAAACTCCCACACCAAAAGCAAGTCGTATCGCTCTCTTCGAAACGCCAAACAAGAAGACACTATTTGCTCTGAATGGCGCTACACCCGGGGGCGCAGATCGATCTGCTAAGCGAAAGAGTACAAGAGCCTTGATAGAACATGTTGTCGGCGACGACCTTACCGACGAGGAGGAATACGATGGCCTTGCGCAGCAAATCTACGAATCTAGTGAAGACGAAGAAGCTCTTGAGGGTGACGCTGCCATTTCGACAGAAGCATCAGCCGTAGACGAAGCTGCGACACCTTCCAAAGCAACACCTCGAAGAAAAGCTCAGCGCAATAAGCCAGCTAGATCTCAGAGTCCTCCTCGCGACTTACCTCCTCACGAACTATACTTTGCGCATAATAAGCCTGGCCGGCCGAAAACTTCGAACAATAACCTTGGATCGCTAGCCTTACTTACACACGACGAATACTTCACTATTGTCAGAGAGACCAAGGAGCATCATGAGGCTGATATCGAATTTTTAGAGAGCCTACATGCTGAATCGTTCCCGCAATGGGCGTTCGAGTTGTCTCAAGGATTCAATTTGTGTCTTTATGGCTATGGTTCTAAGCGACGACTGTTACAGAAGCTTGCAGGCCACCTTTACTCTCGGAGTCGAAAGGACAAAGGGGATAAGATTGTTATAATCAATGGCTACGCCGCCAACACTACTATGCGGGAGGTATTGAGCACAATTGGGGCCGCTGTCGATCCAAGCCACCGTATCCCTCTTACACAACCTGCCGTCATGGTCCCAGCGATTCTCTCACATCTCGCCACAACTTCTTCAACATTGACTCTCATTGTCAACTCGATTGACGCAGCACCGCTTCGAAAACCTGGCTCTCAATCTGCTCTGGCGCAACTCGCGGCGCATCCTCAAGTACGGCTGGTGTGCTCAGCTGATACACCGGACTTTGCACTACTCTGGGATATCGGCGTGCGATCTGCTTTTAACATGGTGTTCCACGACTGTACAACCTTTGCCCCGTACATTGCCGAGTTGGATGTTGTGGATGAGGTACACGAATTACTAGGACGAAACGCTCACCGGGTCAATGGCAGAGAAGGTGTTGCCTTTGTTTTGCGCAGTTTGCCTGAGAACGCCAAGAACTTGTTCCGTCTCTTGGTGGGCGAGGTGCTCATTGCTATCGAGGAAGAGGGCGATGGAGGCGGCGAGCCGACTGGCGTTGAGTACCGAATGGTGTATAACAAGGCAGTGGAAGAGTTCATCTGCAGTTCCGAAATGGCGTTCAGGACGCTGCTGAAAGAGTAAGTTTGCCCAACCCTGACATTGAATGAGCAGTACTAATCAAGACTAGATTCCATGACCATCAAATAATCACGAGTATGAAGGATACTCTCGGAACGGAGCTATTGAGCTTGCCGTTTAGAAAAGACGAGCTGGAGGCCATTCTGGAAGATCTCATGTCATGATGTAAATCACGCTGTAACATATAGAACTGGAGCATAATATAGGTGCATGGGCGCTGGCGTTGGGGGAGCATATCGAAATACGTTGCATAATTTCATTGATACAAGGGTTTAAGTAACACACATAAGGAAACAGATACCTAGAATTGAGACATCTTGGCGTCTGTCATTAACATTCATTCGTCTATGCAGTCGTCTGCCACGTCTTACTCTCTCTATAACAGCTAGCCGCCCAAAAAGAACCACCGGAACGCCGCCATTTAAGGTCAGGTACTTTTCATATCAAACACCCAGGCTTTTCACGCAAGTCCATAACACCACTGGTACGATGACATTATCGTTTCCGCCGGTAAGAACAGCTTCCGTCAGACTCGCCATCGAAGCGCACATCACAGCGTTTCGAGTGCCAGCAATTACTCCAGGTTGTTCACCTGAAACGGGCCAGCCGCCTATTCTCAACCACATACTAGCGGCTCCGAGTCCCAGCACAACTGCTATAGCAAATGCGGCGCTGCCCTCGAGACTCTTGCCGCCTCCCCAGAACCATTTCCGGCGTCCATATCGACGGCCGATAAGAGAAGCTGCTGCGTCTCCTAAGCCCACGCAGATAACGCCCGAGACAAGACTGACATCTCGAGTTGTCATTTCCCAGCCAGCGAGATAGCCAGATCCAGTACGCGGTAAAGATGCGAGATCCAACCATAGAGGGATTGCGCATCCGATCAAGAGAAAGATATGTGAGATGACAACTGGACCTCGGAAATCTCTACCATCCACGTACGGTGCGAGGAACGAAGCAATGGGCTTCGATAAAGGCGGAAGTTGACTCGCTCTCAGAAGATCCAAGATCAAGAAGACCGCCAGAATCAAGGAGAGGGCAAGGGCCGCATATGTAGGATCGACAAAAGTTGCGGGTAAAAACATGCCAACCATCATAAAATGAAACACCTTCCGTCGTGTGTCCACCTCGTAGATATCCTTCAGGCGGAAGACAATGACGAGTCCCACAATCAAGATGCCCAGCCAATAAACACTCAATAGGAGTCTAGTGTTTGCCTCACCAAAGTCGTTATGGCGAACATGCTGCACCCAGCCAGAGTGGCACTGCTTATTTTCTATAGGGTCCAATCGTGGAGGCAAGCAAACCCATCGCTCCAGATTAAGGCTTACGATTTGATATCGGAACCAAGACCAGTCTCCAAGAAGGTAACCCAAAGCCCAACCAATGGGCTCGTTGCCGTCCAGGACGTACCACTGGACATAGGTGCGAATGCCACCAAGAATGATCCCCAGGATACTCACGTAGACATATCCAGCATAAAGCCACTTCCTCATCATTGCTTCCTCCTGAGTAAGTTTGAAGAAAGGCCGAACAGACATTGAAGTCGCTCGTTTCCTGCGCCCCGAGGGAGTATGCGTCGCGTTTCGCCGATTTCCTGGATCAAGGTGTGGCAAGGTATGTCTCCGGGCGAACGCCCAATTTCCAAAGCCATTTGCAGCGGTAGGAGAAGACGGCGCGCTATCAGCGTCTGTTGGGGCTGGATGGCTAGGTCCAAAGGTTCGAACTCTTGTTGGCTTCCTGAACAATAGCCCTGCCTCGTCCTCAGATGAGCCAACAGTGTCGTAAACTGCATCCTCGTACTCGGGTCTCAACAGTTCGTTTCTGAGCCGACGCAACGAGATAATTTGTTTAAAGTTCTTCCAGAATGGTGGCCGCTGGGTAACTGATACCCTACGGAATCGCCATTTTGGCACCCTTGCCAAAGCAATACCCCAACTTATGACACGACCACAGAAAAAGAGCAGAGAAAGACCACCGCCCCATAACAGGGCTTTGAGAATCATGGCCTGAGGAGAAGAAGCTAGAAGCAAAAGATTGATTAGTGCGATGGACAGTAGCTGGAGCTCAGCTGTCAAGAGACTCGTCGTAGTAAGATAGTGCAATGTCATACACAGAGTCTGATGAAGAGGATATAGCAAAATAGCCGTTTCTCCTGATATGAAGGCCTCTGGGTGTTCATTTTCGAAGTGTTCGCGCTGTTTAGGACTCCAGATCAATGGGATGCAAGTTATCCCCCATGCTACTATATCATATATAGCAGAAGGGTCGACCTTGGGAATGACACTCTGCGGTATAGAAGCAAGGCTCAGAATTAGGTTCGGGAGAATCGCGGCCGGGTTATTTGAAGAAATTAGAAGCGACACGAAAAGGGTAATCGCCGAAGGATATAGTATGGGAGCGGGGTCGAAGTGTGCGGGAAGCTCGAGAGGTACTGGGTGAGATGGCGTCCGGTTGCGGTATGCCCAAGCGACGACCCTGAGAGGATACAATACGAGCAGTCCAGCATATAGAAGACCAAGTAGTATGATATCTGAAATTGTAAGTGGATGGTATCGAAGTGCGGGCAATGAGCCTACCTTTACCCCAGATCTTCAAGAGCTGCAAAACCTGTGTATTTGAAGCTACCATGAGACCAAGAGCTAGAACAATACCCGCCTCAGTTATGCGTCGAACGACAACCCGTCTTCGTCGTTTAAGAGCTTCAAGCAGACTTGTTGCCTCTGGTGTCTCGGTAGGCATAGGCAGCTTGTCAACAGTACGAGGAGCGTGGCCATCGAGAAGCGCTGGTGACGGAAGAGGTGTTGAAGAGCCGGACAGTGGTTCATTCAGACCTCTTACTCCCTTGTGTAAGTTGGCCTTGGGGGCCGGTAGTCCTTTCAAGTAGTGTTCATCGTCCGCCTCGGAGCCGCTATCGCTCGTATGTGGCGAGTCCTTGAGAAAACTTGGCCATGTCGTAGGCGAGGGTTCGTAGGGAGCATCGTCACCGGTCTTGGCGGATTGCGCTTGGCGGTTCCGGAGTGAAAAGCGATCTGAGAGATGTGGAAGGTCTGTATTTTGGTGGTGATACGGATGAGGAGATCGCGATCGAACTCGGAGACTGGACTGTTCGTCGGGGTCGAGGGTATTTAACGAGTCGGGGCTGAGATGCTCTGTCATGACGAGGGTGTTGAAGGTACCGCAATATCAATCATGGAAGATGGTAGGGCTGCACATGCGCCTCAAACACGTTGAAGGAGAGAGCGTCGCGAATAAGTGGACGAAATTGACTGAAAAGGAAACGAGAGTAAGAATAGAATGTTCTGAATTAAAGACTATTCCCATCTGTGGATTTATCTCCACGTCGACGATTTTTGTTGGAAGAAGCTTAAGCATCTGTCCTCGTCTACATGTGAAAGTGGCCTTGTCCATCGGGCGTTTCGTCAGCTAACTTCAATCAGTCAGCCGAAAGCGCCAGGCACGGTAGTAGCTCAATTAACATGCAGATAGATATCAACTTCACCTCAACGAATCTCACTGCGAATTCAACCAGGTTGGCAGAAAACCTCTCAATAACTAAACAACTACAAGAGGTCATAATAACATATACAAATAAATATTTGGTTTCATTATTTCTCCACCATGTTTCTGACCAGTTTCTGCTCCCTCAGACCCCAATATCGTAGCATTCCATTGACTTCGCTAAAGGAAAGCTCCTTGATGGTGGTGTGCTCAATTAGCTCCGCGGCTTCTTCCCTTGACTTGAATGGAATTTGACAGATTAAGATATGCTTTCCTGATTATTAAGGGATAAAGATCAGGAACGGGAGAAGTTGCAATATCACGTGCACTGCCAACCCGACCTTACTGTCTTTGAAACTTCAAAGAATGTCCCAGTCTGGAAAAGCGACTGCAAAAACAATGACAATGATGCTATCGACGATTCCTCATAATCACCAAACAACATCGTATCGCAAGTCTGACGGATCGAACCACTGGGGCATCCGGATGATGGTCTAAATTTAGACATAACTTGAACCTTCAGCCAGTGACAGACACCGAACTTCCTCCCCCGCGCCCATCCTGGACCTCCAGCACAACACACACAGGCTGTGCAGCAAATCTGTGCCAAGGCCCTCCACTAACATTTATGTACCCGTACGGAGTACAAGGATGATACATACGTCAACTGCCCTTGTTTGCCGCATCAATATCAGATGAAGGTGGTCTCCATATCTGGTGGTTCACTGACAACAACAGAAAACCATCACCAACTATCGCAAGACTTGATGCCTGCACATCTTTATTATACCACAAGGTGCAGCGCAAGCAACACGCGTTGGCAATATCCCATTGGTCCAACGCTGGCTTCAAAACCTAAAAGTCGGCCAGCTACAATTGTCTCACGAAGTTGTACTTTGACAGCAACTTATCTCTAATGCCAGTTTCTGGTTGGCCTATCGCACGATACTAAGTCTCTATGGCTGCATTGGCGCGTCTCACAGCCAAGAAAGGGCCTCGTAAGTGGGTGGCTTGCCGTCTTTTGAAGGAGCTAGACGAGACTTTCAAAACCACCACCTTATTTCTGCTCTTTCCGAGGGGTTGGAGTTTCACACTTTGAGGTTGGGTGTGGTGACTCGCACAACGATTTGGCTAATCGTGACAGCTGAAGTTACAGCGCAAAGATGGCTGCATATGATCCAATAGTAGCTTATCTGTGCCAACAGTTGTCCTTTTCAAGACATGCTGGACAGCGCTGGCGGATTTGACATCGGCTTTCAAAGGGAAAGGCCGCGTGGAGCTTTGCCAAAGATGTTAAGATACTGACGAGTTTCAACATGCACTCCCACCAGAACTGTTCATCAATGGGACAATTGCTCACCAGAAGCCTTGACGTTGAGCCGCTAGATCCGGCAGTATACATCATATCTTCTTGGCATCAAAATTTGCTTCTTTTTGGACGGGCACGCCGGCCGGAGCCAAGGATGTGCACGTATCCGCACTCTAGCCTTGCGTGAGAAAGAACCAAAAATAAGGATCAACCGAGATTCTCCATCGTATTACTCTCTGATATTGTGCATCTCGTCATCGCAGCTGTTTATCAGCTCAGACCATGGAGGTTGGGACACCTTCATGGTGTCGATCTGTCACACGAACAAAGAACTTGGTGCAGACAATCAAGTTCACAAAGTTGAAAGTGTCACACCTAGTCATATCGTGACAATTAAGAACAACCATTGCAAGTCTTACTCACTTGGGCTTGTTAATAAATAAAAGCACAATCAGCAAGATAAGAAGAAAGAGTTTCGTTTCAAGTCACAGACCTGACCGTCAATATGCATCATTTCTTGCGAAGCGCGATCATGGTCAGACCACGTCAGTTGTGTTCATAAACGCGACTCAAGTTGCGAGATGAGATCAACACACTGAATGTATTGGATAAGAGATGATGGAAAGACACCAAGGTCAGGGGCAGGGCTCAGGGGACTAACCAGGTGGGTCAAACATGGAATGAGGATCGGGGCCATGCGGGCAGGAAAAAAAGCATCATTTTGGGACCAATGGCTTGGGCCCAAACGTTGACCCGCCTACTGACTGAGACCGATGCTCGGTTTTTTATGGCGATTCCTCGTATTCTCCGCGCACTGAGTCGACTTCCCACCCCTTCTTCCTTTATATTTCAACTCATTTGTTATGGGGCTCAGGAGCTTTTTAAAGAATACGAAGAACAACGTGATGAGCTCGTACATGCACTTATTGAACAGTACTCTTACACTAGCCCTCCCATTTACCGTTACACCCACAGTGACATCACAAGCTCCATGAAGGTCCGTATCTGGCGGCATATGGTTGATGAGGCGCCGCCGTCTGAGCAACGGAAGACAGGTACCAGGGCCAGGGCATCACGGAGGTGATAACAGTGCTTCTATCGACAAAAGAAACCCTGCAACTTGTTTATGGTTGAATCAGATCGCATATGCAGAAAGCATCGACTATCCCAAAAATGGAAGATCGGAATTGTCACAACCGAGTTCTGGTAATGGCCAGTCCAATTTCTGTTGATACTAAACAATGGCTGAAACCCTCTGTTGAGTTTCTACGGCAATGAGAACAGCAAGAATGAGCTGTTCTGCCCTTGCTGCCAGACAGTCAGTGCTTCAGGCTCCAGCTCACATCCGGTCAACCAGCTCAAGGGCCAGCAAACGCCTCATGTCTAGGACTGTGCTTACTGACGAGAACGCGAGGGCCAGACGGGTCTTGTTGAGCCGCCCTTGGGCACCTGAACCCCACCAATGCCCATCCCTTCCAGGCTCCCCGGGCAGCCGGGCTTGCTCAGCGTTCACTGTTCTGTCGGCTGTGGGCTTCCAGCAAACGGAGCTGTACCCGGCTGAACTTGGCAGGACGACAGAAGCGCTAGACAAGGCCTAGCTTCTTGTCTAGTGTCCGGATGGCTGTCGTTAAAAACTGCAAGCGGCTCCCTCCCAAGCCTAAAAAAGAAACACCCATTGTAATTTTGTCCAGATCGTCAACGACATTTGCCCTTTGCCACTCAGTAGACAAAAACAAAGACACACCAACAAATAAGAAAACAGCTTACTTAGACCACCAAGATACTCGTATGCAGCTCAGCCTCCTCTCACCAAGACTAGCTTAGGACTCGGGGCTTTTAGCTGGACAGATCCCCTCATCTATCCACGACTTAGCATCACAGGCTGCATTTAACACCAAACTCTCCTCTTTCTCGCCCTGAACTTGAGTTCACTCTCACAGCTTGGCTTGACAGACTCAGCTCGTGTAACACCCGTCACTCCACCACCTCACCTCCACTTCCTCCACTCCCTCGCTCATACGGTACTCCGCAACGCCTCTGTCGACTGTCAACTGCTAACCGGCTGGCGGCACGCCGTTCACTCACTCACTCACTTCTTCGTCCCTCCTGCTTTCCTCATCCTCATATCGCCAGCTCTGTCTCCATTCAAAGAGCCGAGCAGACTCCTCCCTCAGACGCTAGAGCCACCTCCTGGTTGCTTGGCAGACGACAATCTTCATCATCGATAAAGGAAATCTCCCTCTCACCGGCTGTGGTCTGCACCTTTCTTGGACCCTAGCTCGTTTGCTGCACTGTCTTCACCACTCACCGTCTGGGATCTCGCCTCCTCAACCTCACCACCCTCTCTCAGCCAGTCGTCTCTCGTTCCGTCCCCAAATAGCAAACCCAAAAAAAAGCTGCCCTCTGTATTGGGTCCGCATATTTCTGGTCTATTCTCAGCCGCTAAACGTCCTCTGCATATCCGTCTCCAGTCTTGTTCAAGCTTGATATCACTCTGGTTGACATACAAAACTCAACCTTCTCCCAACCCTCAAACCTTCTCAATCACTTCTTCATCATGGCATCTGTCGACATCAAGCACGACTACAGCATGGAGGCAGGACTGTTGAACACTGACCGAGAAGAGAGGATCATGTCGTCGAAGGAAGCACTACTCCAGGATTCGGAATCTGCCCAGGACCTTCCAAGGACCAAGACCAGAAGGATATCCCCAGCTGGCAAGGCTTTGATTGCTTTGGCTGTTTGCTGTCTGTTGGGCGTTGGTGTGGCCTCCATTGGAGGTGCTACCCGTTTCTGCCCTGGACATCTTCGCCATGGAGATGTCATTGGAAAGCACGGCATGAACGCTCACCGGCCAAACCTTTCCGAGTCCATGGCCCAGATGGTTCGACGACAAAACACACCAGCACCTACCGACACAGACCAGGTCACTGACCCGACCGGCGCCGCTTCTGGTGGCGCTTCCAATGCTCCAT
Organism: Fusarium sp. NRRL 53497; assembly: GCA_013184445.1. Taxonomy (NCBI): domain Eukaryota; kingdom Fungi; phylum Ascomycota; class Sordariomycetes; order Hypocreales; family Nectriaceae; genus Fusarium; species Fusarium sp. NRRL 53497. Next base: position 98,560 of record JABCJZ010000336.1, on the reverse strand, counting down.
CAGGCGGCTCTTCAGACGGAGCCTCTGGTGCTGCTTCAAACACTGTACAGCAACCCAGTGCTACTGCCGCGGAACCCACGAACGGAGCTAGCGAGACTGCTGTTCAGCCTTCTGCTACTGCCGAAGAGTCTACCAATGAAGCCAGCAACACAGATGAAGCTTCAGCGACTCAGAAACAACCTTCGGATACTCAAAAGCCATCTGACACGAGTGAGCCTTCCTCACCCTCGCGCCCTGCGAGCTCAGAACCTGACGAACCCACCTCTAACCCGGATACAGGCCGACCTTCTGCCACTGCCCGATCTACCGAGGACTCGGCCACTAAAGAGGCTCCTTCTGCCACGGAAACCCAAGAGGAGCCTGCAACCACAGCTGCTTCTACGCAGCAATCTACCCGTAGGACCACTGAGACTCGACCCGAGTCCACTTCGGAGTCCAAGCCCGAATCGACCAGCGAAGATTCCAAGCCCTCTGCCACTGGTACGTCCGTTTTGGAGGAAACTTCCGAGACTGTTCCCTCTTCTCGTGCTTCAACGTCCAATCCTTCTGCTCCTAGTGCTGCAACCTCCACTGCTGCCAGTACGTCTGCTCGAAGAACTTCTTTGCCTGATACATCCTCTTTTTCTGAATTACCGTCCGAGACGGTATCTTCGGGTGAGACCCTTCAATCCACCACCCTTGATACTTCCACTGTTGCCGAAACTGCTACCATCCCTTCATCCACTGCCGCCGAAGCTTCAACTGTCCTCTCCGACTTGACTTCTGAGCCAGCTTCTAAGACAACTCAAGAGTCGGACACAGCCTCTCAGGCTTCAGAGGAATCCGAGACGGCCACCGGTATGTGGGACGGACCAACAGCAACGAGACTCTTGATAAGAGACGTTGCTGCGAATCCAACTCCCCAAGCCTGCTGTGATATTACTGTTTCGTGCCATTTCCACAGCCTGATGCCCTAACTTCGTGACCTCCGCAAGTGCGCTAAAATTTGACATGTCCTTTGACCCTTGTATTGCATCCACGTTGACTACACCACACTTACAGACAAATTTTGTTCGAACGTATATGCTAACTTCAATACAGACAGCCAGGAATCTGAAACTCAGACAGAGGAGGCTTCACAGACCACAGATGCCGATACCGAGACTACGACCAAGTCTGAACGAAGCACCGTCACCGGAACAGGTACCAAGCGTACATCGAGCGCCGTGCCCAAGACCTTCACTTCCACTCTTGACGATGGCGGCGTCACCACTTTGACTTCGACTTCGTGGGTTGAGGTTGTTCCTTCAGCTAAAGCTACCGGTAGCAGCGACCCTAGCCTCCAGAACGCCGCTCCTCGATCCGTCGGCTCAGTTCTCGGCGCCGTTGTGGGTATGGTCTTTGGTGGTTTCATTCTTCTGTAAACGGAAGACACCCACATTCAGCAAAGTCACGCGGACCCCGTGGCAGATGAACTTGGTTGTCCCTTTGCGGACACGAGTTAATACAGAATGGGTTCATCTTTATGAATATCACGGTCCTTTCTTCATGGGTACAAAATCAGGATAATAGACTTGGGGATAGCATCAGAGGCTCGGGATTTACCAATAGACAAGAACATCCACGTACGGTTGTACCTTGGGGGAGAGATTTGGATCATTAATGGCGTCTAGCATATTTGCCGATATGGATAGTATTTAAAATGCATAGTACATGAGCGAATATAGGAATTTGCATATTTATCACTCTTGTCAATTGAAGCTGGACTTGTACCTCGACTTTTTATGTCAGGGGCTGAATTCGTGGCCAGGGGTAGGCACATTAACGAATCAAGACGAAGAAATATCTGCATCTGGCCGTCTAATCACGCAGCATGTGACTGCTGTTCACATTTAGGATAGAGATAAAAGATGCCAGATATATCAATTATTGTTTGTGTAATTCGAGGGTATACCCAATAAACGCCAGCAACTCCCATACCTCCACCCACCTACGTATATCTCGCCACCAAGTCGATTTGACACCTGGATATCTTTAACCAGGACCAATTCTGGGCATGTCGTGATGTTCGCTTAACTTGGATAAGTAGGTGTTGAGTTCTTCAACGCGCTCTTTGTGTGTTTTGAGGAGTTCTGGTCGCGAACCTGAAGATTCGGCGAGTTTCAGCAGCTAAGAAAGTTGTTAGCATAGTGTTTGTAACCGGGACTGGATGAACAACTTACCCTCTTCTTCTTGATCTCCTCGTGGCGCTTTTGAGCCTCTGTCTTTTGCACTTCAGGCTTCTCCTCCTCCTCCTCCTCATCATCATCATCATCATCCTTACGAGGCTCATCATCGTCTTCCTCCTTGTTCTTCTTCTTTCTCTTCTGTTCCTCCTTGTTTCCAGTATCGAGGTTCTTTTCTAGATCGGTCTTGTCGCGCTTCTTCTTTTTCTTATGCACCTTGGCGCCCTTGAGTTTAAGGGCGCCACCGCCACCGACAGCAGCATAATCGTCGGAGCCCATGGTGTCGTAGTGATGGGGAAGAGTCGTTGGAGCCTTGCTAGGATCTAGACTTGAAGTTGGAAACAAACATGTGACTAATCAAGATGTGGCGGTGCAGGTGGCTGTGCTAGCTGGGCCCCGCTAGAAATGGCAAGGGGGTTGGGCCGGTGTTTCTGATCCATAGCGAAACACTTGCATAGACAAAGAAGCTTCCTTGAGATGAGTTGGGGAAAGTCCACTCCTATCTTTTCGTCTTGACCCTCTTTCTTTGTCTTTGTCTTGCCCACGTGCCCTTGACTTATAACGACAACAAGCAAACATCTCCCCCTTTTGGTGCTGAATTAAAGACTTCATGAGCGAGCAATCAATCAGGCATTGACGAATACGAATACTTTCATTAATTGTACTTTTATACCCATACGGGCATACCCCATCTTTAATCTCGACCGCTTCAAACGACTTCAAAACAGCTGCCGACCTTACGTCACAGATCTTGCATCCTTCGATCCTTTCAGTAGCGATCCGCTCAACGAAGTTTGCGCGATACCGAATCGCTATGCGCCTTTGCTGCTAACGCTTCAAACGCTCGGATTGAAATACTCGTGGATCCTCGACTTTGGGGGATCGATCGATTGACCGGTCGTTGAACAAGAGGAGGAAAGGACAATTGCAAAATACAACCATCACAATGGCGCCGTTGTACGGACTCCCGTCGAATACGAGAGACTCGCTCGAACTCGCTTCTTTGGCTAGCTCAAGCCAGAACGATGAGGGCGCTACAGAGATCTCGTCCAGACCAAGTATATCGTCGTCACGAAGACTGTCGCTCGAACAAGAGGATCCCTTGAATAGCGCCAACCCTGCAAACAGGATGAATCGGTCTTACTCAGTGTCATCAGCCTTTGACTTTTCAGCCAACATGTTCCCTTTGAGCTCGACGGCGGGTGCTGAAGGCTATGCACCCATTGGAGCACCAACTTCAAGAGCGAGGCCGAGCGGCGGCTTAGGAGGAGGATCGCTGGAGAAGCGAAAGACTTTGACATACTTGAACGGACTGTCCCTGATAGTGGGACTAATTATCGGCTCGGGTATCTTTTCGTCACCAGGGACTGTGAGCACAAGGGTTGGCTCGCCAGGTGCTGCGGTGCTCGTCTGGATTATCGCTGGTATCCTCGCATGGACGGGCGCCGCATCTTATGCTGAGCTTGGAGGAGCGATTCCCCTCAACGGCGGCGCTCAAGTATACTTGGCGAAGACCTTTGGCGAGGTAATTGGCTTCCTCTTTACCTGGGTGGCTATGTTGGTTCTCAAGCCTGGCAGCGCGGCCATTATCGCTATCATCATGGGCGAATACTTTGTTCGAGCCTTCATTGGTCCTGACGCTGAGTATGTAAGCCCCTGGATCACCAAGGCTGTTGCGCTCGCAGGCCTGTTCATCGTAACGTTTTTAAACTGCGTCTCTACAAAGCTCGGAACGCGTGTGAACGATGCACTCATGTTCATGAAGTTTATCGCCTTGCTGGGTGTCACGGTTACCGGTGTTGTTGTTGCTATCACAGGGAAGACGCTCAAGGGCAAGTCAGAAGTTGACTGGAAGCCGCATCAGCTGTTTGACAACACCTCGACAGACATGTCTGCTTGGGCTCTGGCGCTTTATGCTGGTCTTTGGGCTTATGATGGGTGGGACAACGTAAGTGAAATACCGGTCGGCATTCGTGACGATCAGGAGAACTAACACAGTATAGACGAATTATGTTGTTGGCGAATTTCGAAACCCTACTCGAGACTTACCCCGAGTCATTCATACAGCTATGCCTCTGGTCATTCTCTGCTACGTGCTGGCCAACATTGCTTACTTTCTTGTTTTGCCTCTTGAGAGCATGGATGGTTCCAACACAGTCGCTGTTATGTTTGGCAATCGAGTTTTTGGCTCCGCAGGCTCACTCATTCTCGCACTCATCGTCAGTGCTAGTTGCTTTGGCGCCCTCAACTCTTCGACGTTCACTTCCAGTCGTCTAGCCTATGTGGCTGGCAAAGAGGGCTATATTCCTTCGATCTTTGGCACTATTGGAGTTGGGGGCAGCCCACACGAGCACGAGCTCAGCACGCAGCGTTCACGGAGCTGGTTCACACGTAAGGTGCGCCAGATGTTTGGCGATGAGGATGCTGGATTGTTTTATACACCAGTATATGCGCTCATCCTCAATGCCGTTCTTACAGTTGGATACGTGGTCGTCGGCGAGTTCAGCACCCTCGTCACCTTTTATGGTGTCGCAGGCTACACATTCTATTTCCTCACGGTGCTTGGCCTGATTATCTTGCGTGTACGTGAGCCACAGCTCGAGCGCCCTTACAAGACATGGATCACCACGCCCATCATCTTCTGCTGTGTGAGTCTCTTCCTCCTCAGCCGTGCCGTCTTTGCACAGCCCTTCCAGACCATTGCTGTTGTGACGTTCGTGGTAGCGGGTGTACCGGTCTACTTCTGGCGTGTCAGGGGACGTGATGAGCAGGTCTTGAGAAGGAGAGGACAACATGGTGTTGAAAAGAAGTGGTGGCAGTTCTGGAAATGATTTAAACCATAGCAGGAACTTGGTGAAATGGCAACGCTTTCATGTCATGAACGGTCAAATTATGGTTGGAGATACAACGAGATGGCGCTTGATGATGGCTTGTATAATGAGGCATACCAAAACAGCGAATATGCATATGTATTAGTAACAAAGTTAAATACAAAGAGCAGCGGATTGTTTCTGCTTGACTTAATTTTGGCTGTATTGATCGCGAGTGAAGGTAATAACACAGCTATGCAAAGATTTCTTTGGGCGGCGCAAGGCTTTTAAGACATACCTCTATAAAGAACATAGTAAGAATTACCTAAATCTCCTCTTATTTCATTTACAACTCTACGTATTCCTTGGTGTTTATCTGAGCCACCATTTCCCACTCAACAGATATGACATCTGAAGTTCAGCGAGTTGTACATTCGAGCGGACTTGAAAGTTCACTTAATATGATCAAGTAGGGACGTGATCAAGTCGATTCCTGAGTCCGAAATCTGTAGCAGGACCCTTAATTTAAGTCAGTTCAAATATCAAATCGATCGATTGAAGCAATCACTAGGAGACAAGAGCAAGTATAACTTTAACAAATTGTATTATCTGCAACGCTGATTACTTTTGACCCGCGTCTATAATGCAGTTGTTGTAAAACTATTCATCATCATGTACAAATCATTTCTTCCTTTCTCGATACATTTACTTCTTCTCACGCTGTCCGTAAGCCTTGGTGGCGTAGTCACCCTTATAGACGATAAGATCCTCAGGCTTGTAGTCGTGGCGGCCAGAGAGGTAAGAGTCGATGATGGCCTTGGTGCCGTTGGCGTATCGGATCTGGGCATCCAGGGAGGTACCGGACATGTGAGGAACCATGGCGTTACCGCCACCCCAGTTGTTCTTGGCGGTTCGCAGAGGGTGCTCGAGAGGAGCGGGCTGGTGGTCCCAGACATCACCACCGTAACCGGCGAGGTGGCCAGACTTGAGGGCAGCGGCGACGTCCTCCTTGACAACGATGGCACCACGGGCGGTGTTGATGAGGTAAGAACCCTTCTTCATCTTGGCGATGAGGTCCTTGTTGAACATACCCTTGGTCTTCTCGTGGAGAGGGCAGTTGATGGTGACGATATCACACTGAGCGAGGAGGTCCTCGAGGGTGTCGACGCGGCGGCAGCCAATCTCCTTCTCCTTCTCAGCAGACAGAGGCTGGTAATCGAAGTAGAGGAGCTCCTTGCAGTCGAAGGGCTTGAGGCGGCGGAGGACACGCTCACCAATGCGGCCGACAGCGACGGTACCGACAACCTTGCCCTCAAGATCGAACTCCTGCTTGGCAGCGTGGGCGACATCCCACTCACCACGCTCAATCTGCTCGTGGGCAGGGACGAAGTTGCGGATGAGGACGAGGATGGTCATGAGAACGTGCTCAGCAACGGAGACGACGTTGGAGCCAGTGACCTCAGCGACGGTGATACCGCCATTGGTCTTGTTGGCAGCGTTGAGGTCGACGTGGTCAGAGCCGATACCAGCGGTAACAGCGAGCTTGAGGTTTTTGGCGCGGGCAAGACGCTCAGCGGTCAGGTAACCAGGGTGGAAGGGAGTGGTGATGATGATCTCAGCATCCTCAAGCTCCTGGTCGAACTTGGAGCCCTCCTTGTCCTTGTCGGAGGTGGTGACGAGAGTGTGACCTTGGTCCTCGAGCCACTTGCGGATGCCGAGCTCGTTCTCAGTGGTACCGAGAAGGAGGGGTTGCTATGAGACATGTTAGTCGCTATGATGCCAATTGACTGAGAAGAAGTGATGTTGAGTGGTGATTGAGGGGTAATGATGCAGTATTGAGGCATTGGGTGTAAGTTGGGTTGCATTGTTGCTCAGACCCATGTAGTGTAAACCACAAGAGAGCCACAAAGCTAGACAATGCCACCCAACTGTCACTCCTTGATGCCTTTGCAGGTGTTGCCCAGACATTGCCCCGCATGATTGGGCTGGATGTGGCTGATTCTCATGTAGTGAGACCATTTCCCCGCGTTTGAGATCGACAAGCGTGGAGAGATGGTGTGTGGGGAGTTGTTTGTGGTTGTCCGAAGATATGAGAGCTCGAGGCAGAATCAACGACCATCGAAGATAGTTGATCGAAGATTGAAGAAGAATTGAGTTGGAGTAGAAGAAAGATGGAAAGACATACATCCTTGGCGTGCTGGCCACCATCGTAGAGAACTGCAAGAACCTTGACCTGTTTGATGTGTTAGTTGAGGCTCAAGAGGATATAGAGAGATAGGCATAGGGAGGAGAGCTTACCATTTTGGCGGTTGTGAAAGGTGTTTATTGTTTAGTGGAAGAAGTAAGAGAAGAAGGAAGAATGAAGAATGAAGATGATGATGCTGATGAGAGTGAGGAGGAGAGAAAGTAGGATATCGAGGGTGGAATGCCAGATATTTATGCTCTGGGATAGAACGCGCCATGGCTATGTATCTTTTAACCAAGTAACGGGCACCAGCATCTGATGGAGCCTGTAACAACGATGTATGCTCTCCACATCCAGAGACACAGCCAAGGTTCCACGTCTCACGCACAGCAATGCTGTAGGTAGTGCGTGTATTCTCGCCATGAACGGAAAGGGAACCGTGGCACGGGCAGGGGCCGGCGTCTCCTCTCACAGACACAGACAGCGAATCTCCATTGATCCCGCGAACCCCGAAGGTGTCGGCATCTGAGGAGGGGTTACGGTACAGTATGGAGTATTAGTATCCGTAATTAGCTTCCTGTGGGCGTCAAAGTCTGGAAGCATTCTCCATCTCGGTAGATTCCCAGTGGAGGCGACAAGCGCCGAAAGTGGCAGCCGTAACGAGACCGGACATTGAATATCGAGGTATAGCTTGGTCAGGTACTTGGTGAACAGTCGTTAGGTCTGGTATTGACATGTCTCTCACGGCGACCGGCCTGTAACCCGCTGGATGCCGTCCTAACTAACACGCGCGCGGCCGAAGAGAGCGGGGGAGGGGGAGAAGCATGGAGCGCGTGCGACCACACACTTGGGAGGGGTCTTACTAGAAGAGGAAAGTATGGGCAAATGAGCGAGAGATACGGGGCATATCTCGGTATTCGGAGTTGGTTTGACTGGGTTTGACTGGGGAGAGCTTGAGCCTTCCATGAGATGGGTAAAGTGTGGAGGATAAGATCAGCCAATCATTTGAGAGTCAGCGGAGCGGGGTTAAACCGTCAACTTCGACTCAGTGAACGGCAGCTACGGTACAAATCTCCGTCTTTTGAAATATTTGTGCAAATAGGACAATTACTGTGAGTATAGCTAGTAACTTGTCTCCAATTGATAGAACATTTCAGTTGGAGAAGAATATTCTAGGTAAACAATGTCCGATGCAATGTGATGCTGACTGCCCAACCGTGTAAGTGGGGGACATGACAATGATGGATGGATGATGCCGTAACAACTACAACTACACCGTATTGTAGCAACCGTAACTAATTAGGCTCCAATTATCACTACAGGTACGGAGTAAGAGTCGAAATAGCTGAGCTGTTATCAACGATGTCTGACTGTTTGTCTGTTGGGCAGAACCACATATGGACCGACTCTCCACTGAGGCTCTTTTATCGTACGTAGATTGCCTCATTTACACTTTATCTGGGTACTCTAGCTTTTCATACCTTACCTAGTAAACGAATCCTGAACATTTCTGTAAATCTGGCCTTAAATCTGCATACAATCAATTCTAATCCCTCATCACGATACCTTTGTTCATACCTCGATTCAATTCCTCATATCCGTCGCTATTCGGTATCCCGCCATCCGCCCGTCTCCAGCCCAGGCCCCCGAAACTCGTCCTGATCCTCTCTCCGGCTGCGGGGTCCGCACAATCATCTCCGGAGTTTCACGCACATGATGGCGGGAAAGCCAAGCTTTTCGGACTCGATCTGCTCTACTCGTGTTAATGCAGCATGACTTGAATCTCTTCTGTTTGCCTCTCTTGATATTTCCCCGCATTCTCACGTCTGTAGGGAGGTTCCAGAGGTAATAATAAACATATCTCGCATGCTTATGAATATGGCTTCATGTAGCATTCTTCATCAGACCAAATATATATAAATCCAGTAATTAATTACACAACTATCCAACTATAACAATTGAAACCTGACCTATTACTCCGTAATCATGCCTCACATTATCATCTTGAAACCAATATCATCGTATGTACCCTACATCTCCGGACCACCGGCGTCTATTCACAACCCTCAAGGTTCTTCACCCCCATCCCCTGCCTTTTCCTTTCCTTGTGACAATCCAAAACGTCCCACAACGCCGTAACTTCTCCGACCTGTCACCCAAAAGTTAGTGTGAGGCTGCTCATTGCCCCTGGCGTTAGTTAGTGTTGGCGTTCCCCCGCCGGACCTTGAAGCCGACTTCGGGAATATCCTATCCTCAGCTCGGCCTCTAGAAATAAACTCGGACTAAGAGAGTCATACTAAGGTTCGAATTTGACGCTGTTCGAGAAGTCACCTGAATAACTTGAGAAACGCTGACTTCCATTAACTTCATCGACCTTGGATCAAGTCGTTTCAATCTGACATGACTTTAACACCCACTCTCTCATCTGGTCACAAGCAAGACCTTGACCATATCTTACATCAAACAAACTCCCATGCCCTAGTTTTCAGTCCGTTGAATGTGGTTCCATCTATATTGCTTGCATTGTCAAGCCCCATACCGTCATGCCGTCCCATACCCTATATATCCGTAAAGCGCCATCCCAGTAACCCATACTAGTCATGATCCATTCCCAGCCTTGTCGCCATGAAGTAAATAGACGATAATAAACCGCACACTTTTAACCCATATATACCTTACATCAGAAACCCAAACAGGAACTGCGAGGGAAATGGCATGGGTGCACCATCATCATAGTCGTCAAAGTCACTCGAGTTTTCCCCATGCCATTCACCTTCCCCTTCTTGCTCGCCATCATCGTTTTCATCTTCTTCCTCGTCATCTTCCCCATCCATTCCGCCCATGTGAGGTGGGTAAAAATCGAAAGGAACACCATCACTATCAAACCCAGTGTAGTCTGGATGGTCATCAATCTCATCGCTCACTGAGCCATATTCGAAATCTTCCTCTTCTTCATCATAATCCTCGTCTTCTTCATCAGCCCCAATAGCAGCGTGAAGCATCTCCAACACCGATGGTTCCTCGTACGGTATGTCAAATGCCTCCAGGACCTTTCGCCCCTCGACTTTCAGTACTTCGGTCCTCGGGATCGCTCGCTCAACAAGTTCCTTAACATCCTCATCCTTGAGCGTTTTGACATCAGTTCTCAAGCCATCTGATATCAAGCGACTCGTGAAAGTCCAGTTGAGTTGTGGTATATCACCACCCGGCTGTCGTCCATTCAGAGGAGGGCCTGTATATACCTCCCAGTAAATAAGAGATGACCAACATTCTCGATGAAGCCTCTCTGGCTTGTCACGCAACGCGTGCGGATGCTTCGCAAGAAGTTGGCATGTCTGTGGTTGATAACCATGAGTTATGGTATACATGAGGGCACCATCTGGCATGGCCTTTGTCGGCATGTGGATGTCTGCGCCCCCATTCACCAAGACCGGTGTCGTCCGCCAGCAAGACCCAGATCTGAAACTGTAATACAATGGAGGCTCGCCATCGAACAGCTCATTGGGGTCTTGGCCGCGGTCAAGCAGTACTTGAATCAGACTCGACGGTTCATCGGCAATCGGAGAAGGCTTCTCCAAGCACCGGTAGATCAACCCCCTGCGAAACACGTTTGGTGTCGGTACCGACCTCATTAGGTCGGCTGCTCGTGTCCAGAGCTGATTGTTGAGAGCTGTCTTTAGAAGATCCACCAAAAAGCCCTCGGAAGGGCCAGCCATGCTGTACTTGGCGTATTCAATATCCAGGATGAACTCAGTCTTTCCGTCATCGTATGATTCGTGAACGAATGCTGAGAGGAGTTTCTCGAGATCGCCTTGTTCGGGTCGACCGCCGTTCTCAAGAATCGCTTTAGCGATGGCTAGGTTTCCATGTTTAATGGCCTCTGTGAATGGACGGCTTGAGGAAATGCCCTTTTCGTTTGGATCAGCGCCACGCTCGATGAGGAGCTTGGCTAGAATGGCATGCTGATTATCCCATTCGCGGTTGAAGTAGGGCTCACATTGCCGTATGCAAATAATGTTGAGCGGAGTGACCTGCTCCATTGAACCTTCTTCCAATGTCGCTCCCGCATCAAGTAGCATCTTTGCGGCATCGTATAACCCCAAAATAGCAGAACCCTCGGCTTCTTCACCAACTCTCGCAAGCGCAGTCAGGCCGTCATGGTCCATCGCGTTGACATCGGCGCCGCCCTCGAGCAATGCTTGCATGGCGTCTGTGTTACAGCTTGCACTCGCCACCATCAGTGGCGTCATTCCATGGAGAGCTTCCCGCGCGTTGACGTCAAAACCCTTGGCGATGAATTTTTGAATAATTTCGGCCTCAGAAATCTTGCTCAGGGGCTTTGGAGGAGGTCCAAGAGGATCGAAGAAGTCTTCTGGCCGTAATTGACGAGGCCCAAGAATTAGATGAAGAATACTGAAGCGCTGCACTGACAGTGTCGTGACATTTGAGCCCAGATCAACGAGTCTGGCGGCGTCGTCGAAACGCCGCGAGAAACACGCCATCATGAGAGGCGTCAAACCCGTCTCAATAAGTCTCTTGTCGAGATCGGCACCATGCTCAAGAAGATATGGAACTACTGTGTCCCAGTGTCCTTCCCATATTGCTTGAAATAGTGGCGTTCCCATGAATGGCCCCTCGACGTTGATGTCTTCTTGGTGCTTCTCCTCCACGAGTAACATGAGCAGATCCATCATATTGTGTTTCGCGGCGTGATGAAGCGCGGTGAGTTTAAATCTGCTTGAGTCGTGAATAACGTCGTCATCATCTCGCCAGGCGATTGGGTCCAGCTCAAAGTCAATTCCCTGATATATAACTGTTGATGCTCCACGTTTCAAAAGAAACTTTGCCGTCTCGAACTCTCCGTGACATATGGCGACGTGGAGAGGGGTCCAACTTCCTCCATGTAAATCCTCGAGCTCTGCTCCGTCAACAGCCGGGGACTCGGTGAAAGCTTCAATGGGTAGATGTGGTCGACACAAACACACACCCCATGAAGGCCCGTCTATGGAAGCTCCTGCATCAAGGAGAATCTCAATCATGTCAATCCGTCCTTTGCTCGCAGCTATATGTATAGCTTCCCATCTGCAATCGCTGAAAATGCCGTCGTCGCAACCGCTTTCGAAACAATCGCACATGTCATGTAGCACATATGATGCGTCCAAGTCGACAGAATGCTCGTCATCTTGAACCCTCCACATAGGGTCATCGTAGTAATTGAAGTGGTAGTTGTACCACTTATGCGCAGGATCGATGCGTGGTTTGGGTCGGTGGGTGAATGCTGGACGTGAAGGGTCGACACCAGCTTCAAGAGCACGGCGTAGGATCTGAATATCTCCATGTTCGACGGCCCAGTGTAGAGCACCCGGTCTCTCCGATCGAGATTCGCGTTTCCAGAGGATCGGGCTTGCGATATCGTAGCAGTGTCGGTTGACGCGTGTGAGAGCAGCTAGATCGTATTTCTTGTGGAGGAACGAGGCAATGGTGTGCAGTACCTCGTTAGGAAGCCGATCCAGCGAAGGCATGGCGGGCGAGGTAGGCGACGAGCGACCTGTAGGTGAGGTGAGTTGAGGTGATGATGCAAGAATAAAAGAGTGGGAGTATGAGGGGGAGCTGTAGCTCTAGTGTAATAACGAATAATTGAAATGGAATTTCTCGATTTTCCCGAAGTGGAGCTCTTTGGCGAAGCTCTCGCATCACGCCAAAGGAACGAACCAACCAGCTAGAGGCCTGTGTTGCATAGCGGAGTCCGCTCCGCGTTCTAGCGTCATCAGCCCTGTCCCTGTCAAGGAGTCAGTGCACTACTATCCAGCGTTGTTTGGTCCCGATAGCTCGGTAATTGATTGGAACTATTCAAAGGTGAGTGATGGGAGGTTTCCAGGTTGTATTACTGGGTTTCATTGAAAGTTAATTTGAACTCATAATGAAAGTATAGAGGCATTACAGAGCATCCGCGGCAAGTTAAAACGTCCAAACATTAGGTATCTTAGGTAAGGTACCTATCGTCAGGGCTTGACCCACTCTCGATCGTAAACCACCGTTTTAATGATTAACTTGGATGAGACAAGCTCCATAGCTTGGGTTGAAACATGGATCCATGCTACCATGTTAGGATCAATGTGCTCAGATACTTCAATATTAACTGGAAACAAGTTTCATATTCCTATAGTCAACACTCCCTTGCAGCAGTAAGTTATCTCTTTAGACAGCACAAGCTTCACCTATATAATAAGATTTACCTAAATGTTCTCCAAGTTTATTTAAAACTTTAGGTTTCCTTTGTAGACATATTTGGGGTTTAGACTTTCGCCGTCTGAAAAGATAAGGGTGGATGGATGAGACTCCACGCTGAGTCTATGAAGTTTGGCCTTTTTGACGTTGGATGCATCACTTACAACCACCGTTTGTCATAGGGTTTGCAAGTTTTGTGGGCAATGTGGAGGATAAATCATATACATTTTACAACGTACTAACAATTTATATAAATGAAATTGTGTGTTTGACAGTTAACAATAAGCATGCCGCCCAACTGTCCAGCTCATTCGATTGGGAACGCAATCTTCTTCAGATTAACCCTGACTTGTGCAAGTCTAGCTTTTACACTTCCTCTGAATTATGTAAATTCTTGGAAGGTTTCTAATAACCAGGTATAACCCAGCCTCAATATGAGACCACAACTCGGCCCATTCTGCCTTACACTTACACCATGGAGGCCGACCAACATAAAGTATGGAGGGGGGTCAATCACCGGGCGCTACTCTTTCAACCCAAAGTAAAAATTGAATAGTACAGTGTCGTAACATTATATAAAGCTGAATCCTTCTTTTGATCTCTTGGAGTCTCCTATCGCCACTGTGACATTCTACCCCTCTATTCAACATCAAACAAAGACAACCGGAACCATGGGTGTTGGAATGCCTCGACTAGACAAATACGAGAAGATTCTGTCTCGTCTCTTTGAGAATCTTGCCCTTTTTAGTATTCTTAAAGGAATTGATGGCCCTCACATAGTCACCGCCCAGGTTCCAACCGACATTCAGGGCGCCAGGAGGAGGTTCCTCAAGAGTTTGAGCTTCATATGTGATTATCGAAAGGGCGGAGATACTACAACGTCAGTTGCTCTAGAGTCCTGGCAGCAGGATGTAATATTCTGGATTGCAGCGAACTTGACACCAGATGATAGCGTTATCGCGTTTCTTACTGGTGTCCTTGAACAGCTACAGAAGGAGCCAAAGGAGACTGCACAGGATCGAATAACACTAAGGGACAAGCTGGTAAAGACGTGCGTTGAGTTTGCTGCTCCAAGATTGAAGAAAGAGTGCAAGTTGTTGTCCCGGGCTGCAAGCTACTGCGAGAAATATTTGAGGGAAAATGATACGACCACCCAAACATCTGGTAAGTGAGACCTAGGCGACAAGAGAAGACGTAGCTAACAGATTGACAGAAGTGAATCGCCTGCTAGATTGGCTCCCTCAATTTTCTGCTACTGGAACTGATACCTTGGCCCTGTGTCATACCGCTTACAATGCTCGCCATGATCCTCAGATGGAGACCTTGAAGGTTTTGAGCCAGGAACTTCAGGTAGCCCCCCAACAAACTTCCAAGACCTTTCGAGCAGTCAGACACTTTATCGGCCGATTAGCTGAGAGAACTCGCGTACCAACGAACCTCGTTCAAGACTCCCTACTGCTAGGGTCACTCCTAAACTCCTATCAGATAAAGCGGGTGCAAGCTCCGACTGCGGCATCTGTTCCACCAGCAGATGGCCTCAGAAACCTGAATTCAATCTTGAAGAGAATACTACCGGCTGGCGACCCCCGCCTTGAGGGTATGCAAAACTACCTCGCTCTACTAGATGGACCGATGAAGCTCGAGGCAGCCATTCAAACCATATATGATGAGGCCGAAGGTCAAGCCCGCGTACACGCCGAGATACAGATGCTGGAGGAGTTCCATAGAAACCAACGGAAATTCGTGGCCAACGATCGATACATAGCCTGCAGCAAACTCGCATGCCTCTGCTGCAAATTCTACTTCAGACATCACCCTGGGAGGTTCCAGGAACCTGAGTCACACCAAAAAGCGTGCCTTAACTGGCGACCTATCGAATTACCTGGTGGGAAGGACAATGAGCACTGGGAACATCAGCGCCGTGCCTTGGGAATGCTTAGTAGCGAGCTCAGCAGAGCGGTGGAGGGGCAGATTGAGACTCAACAACAGCCTACTCCATGGCAGCCGGACTCTTTGACGAATATCACAGAGACGGTGCAGTCTGTAAGCCTTGATGGATCTGAAGCTGTGGAGGTGTTTGAAAGTGAGGGTGAATGGAGTGGTGGTGAGTTCAGCAATGGTGAGTTCATGTCACAATATGGCATACATTATGCTAACGGCAGACACTCACAGATTCTGCCTCACTGGCACACCTGAATGAAGATGATTTCAGCGATAAAGATGATGATAGTGGCGATGAGTCGGATGGAGGTGCGAGATTAGATGCTTGACCAGAACGTAGTGAATAGTTTCAAGTTTTGTATCTATAGTTTGCATGAATAAATGGCTTAAACACTTGGAAGCAACTAGCAATAGATTAATCATAAAATTAATACTCAATACACACTATAAGAAGGACCGACTAGCTACAACTTTCTGACTCTCACTCTCTTCTTCCCGCCATGAGCTTCCCTCTCATGTCTCTTCAGATTGCACTTCCTTGTAAACCACTCGCCACAAAGCAAGCACGGAACAGACTTTCGTGAGCGATGAGTCTTGTAATGTCGACGCATATCCTTCTGCCAAGCATCCGTAAAACTACAGCCAGGCCATGAACAATGAACAGGTTTGGTGTGAGTTCTAAGATGATTACTGGGTTCGTTAGCGGTGGATATCTGAAATCTGGGGCTTGTTCAACTCACTTCCTCTTGCGATTTTCAACGAAGGACTTATCGCATTTGGGCCAATTGCAGAGAAATCTTCCATTCTCTACAAACTCGTCCTTTTTCAGACGAGTAACGGCATCTTCCTTGAACTTTTCCTTGCTGTTTGTCTCTGAACCCGAGCTGTTGTCTGTCGAGGTGTCGGCAGGAGGGGAGCCGAAATCTGATGAGATAAGATCAAAAGAGTGTATCTGTGTTCCTTCACTTCCTGAAGCCACAAGAGAACATGTATCAAGGATGGCATCGTTCGTCTGGTTGTACGCAGAACCTGCACTCTATAGAGCGGCTGTGGTGTCTGATGAACCGGAGAGCGATGCCTGTCCGAGATGCATACCGTACGAGGCTGGAGAAAGATCAAGAAACGACAGGGGAGAAGACGAAATGTCAAGTTGGAGTTGTTCAATATCGTCGAGATGCGAGTCCATCCCAATCATCGGCTCTGCGAAATCAAAGTCTGAGTAGTCGTCCATGGCTGAAGGCACAGAGCCCACAGCCATGCCAAGAATATCCTCTTGCTCCATCAAAGGGCCAAGAGAAACGGCATCCTGCGACCAGGAATCCAAGTGAATATCCTGATCCACATTCTGAGAGTATGTCACTGTGGACAAAGCTCCAAAGTCTGTTGAGACTAGATACAAGTCGGTGCAACGTCAGTACAGAAAAAGCGGCCGGTGGAGTATCCCCAAGTATAATGACTCGAGCTTGACACTTATTAACTTACGGCTGAGTGAATTGTCCGAGCCTACGAAACTTAATTCCGTAGGCTCGTCTTGAATCTGGGGATATAGATGAAGGTCGCTCATGGGCTAGACGCTGCGAATGCGATTGCAAAGAGGATGCATTCGCAAAGAACCTTACAGAGAAACCAACATCATTTTATATTCTGTCATATCTTTTTTTCGCATGCAAAGTGTCTCACCCTCTCTGTCTCGGCATGGCGCAAACGCAATTGAAAATGACACTTTGAACAGCCTTTCTCGCAACCTCTTGGCACGGTAAGTTCCAATGATAGCACTCATACCCCTCAATTGGAGGTCATCAGTCATATTATGGCCATTTGGTTGGCCGTGTATTTTGGTCGAAAGTGTAATAATGCCCGCTAGGGGAGGCCTACCTTATTCTTGGCTGAGGGTTATTGGCGGGTTGGTTGCATGCAGGTCGGGGCCAGCGGGAACTCTTGCTTAGATGGCACTGACTGAGGAGACAATTTCTTGGTGTTAACTCAATTGGTTTTATGGTGCGCTTCGGCTATCTCTCTTGAGAGTTCCGACGGTTGCTTATTGGAGAGGAGGGTTGAAAAGATAAACTTGTGCCTGGCGAAGTGTAATAAGTTTGCACCAACGCCTGTCAGCTGTCTACTGTGCCTGAGTTGACTCTTGTCAAGATATCAACTTCAGGAGAGAACAGAACATGTAGTTCACTCATCGCATCAATGTCACGGTACGCCATGCCTTGTTACCTCAACCACAGGCAAACGTTACAACTCCACCTCGACGATGTCATCAAGTCAGAACTTGGGGTAAAATAACTGCCTAAACTATAACAAGTGGAATACAAATGGAGAAAGTCGTCAACTTGTCCAGGTCTAGACTGTGAACATGCCCCACGGCCAAACCACGCCGTTGAAAACATGAACAAACTCAGTTCCTAGGCTAAGTGGGATCGAGGATACAGCTATCAAGAATAGACATGAACTAACCAAAAGCCATTTCAAATCATGAGAGTGAGAGGTTTAGACTGACTAGCATCATATGATCATAATGGTGTTTTCGCGTCTAAGCCGCCGCCAAGTAACGTTATGCTTCAATTTAGTTGCATGATAACACTGAGGTTTAGTTCGCGTTAATAAAACGTCCGTCCGAGAATCTGGACTCTTATGATACTGTATACTGTTAGGGATGCTGGTGATCTCATATCAACGGATTTCCCGGATCAGGGTATCGTTGAAATGAACCACATTTATGATATAATTCGAGAGGAAGATACGAAAGATCATCGCAGTGACACTTACCAAACGACCCTGGTGATATCATCTTAAGCAACATGAAACCGCCATCTCGTAAAGATCTCTTGAGATCTTAGACAGAAACGTCATAAACGTTGACAAAACTAGTGAGCATCAACCCCTGCAGCTGTAATGCCACGCGATGAGCTCAACGTGTGACAAACGGAATGTCCATCAGGACCGCCATTTCGGGTAACACGAGGCTGAGGCCAGCCTGTGTCCTGTCAAACAAAGACATCGTATCCTATTCCTTGGCATCGGTCTCGCCTGTGCTAGTACCAGATCCACAGATTTGGGTTTCGTCGGCGAGAAAAAACCAATAAATATCGTAGCATGTGACGAAATAATGGCATTTGAGGATGAAAAGGTAACTAATTATGGATATCGGATCTTCGTCACGTTTCGAAACGGAGGGGATTGAGCATCGTAATCTCTTGACGTCAGAAGAATTGGATCTTTCATGAGGATATTCATTTGCTGACTTGGGTCTGTTTGAAGTAGAGTATTCAGGTATTGCAAGTCATCACAACAATTTAAATGGAAAACATGAACATGGACTTTAAATATCGCCAGTCTCGGCTCATGTCTCCTGCTGGTGGTTGGCGGTATCAGCCGGAGAGAATCAGCCATCCAATGACGAAATAGTTGATAGTCGCGGCAGGACCCTCGTATTAAAGGCCCCGACTTGGCCGTGCAGCGGGCCACAGGGGACTCCCCGCACCGGCGATCCCTCTAGCGATTCGCTAAACTCCCTGTAATCCACTAGAGCGGGTCCCACTCTACCCACTGATGGCTCTTGACCCACCGAGGATCCGCTAAGCTAGTCGGGTCCCCACCTCACGATCCTAGCCAGCCACCTTTGATCGGCCCAGCTGGCACGGAAACTTCATCGTTACATCGGCTCAGCTGAGGACGGATGATCTTGAGGCGGCATTTAAGACTCGACATCCGCCCTTTGTTTCTTGGTTTTCTCGTATTATCAGACTTCAATCAAATACTACATCACAGACAAGACATTAACTTGGCTCTTGTCTCATTATCCACTTCACATCTTCCCTCCAATCGACGCTCTTCAATTCCTTTCTTCACCCTCTCTCCCTGCGTCTCCGAACTCTACACACATAATGCTCACCTCAACCTTCCTCCTCAGCCTCATCGGCCTTGCAGCGGCCTCACCGGTCCAGCCTCACATCAACGCGAACCCCAAATACCCTTCACGCTCAACATCAAAGGGCTTCAAGCTCGTCGTCAACGTCACAGATCACTCCAGGGACTTTGATCCTCCCATCCACAACACCGAGCTCACCAGTATCCACACCGGAGCAGGCCTCGCCCTAGCTGGAGTCATCGAGAAGAACGGCCGCGTTTTCTACCAAAACGGCACAAAAGAGGAGCGTCAAAACGGCGAGGCTACTGTCATCAGCGACGGCGGCACTCCCTTGACCCCCAACGGCATCGCCCTCGTGGCCGACAAGAAGAACAAGAACATCTTCGGTGCTACACTCAACTTCGAGCCCGGCACCCCCGGTGTTCAGCTGAACCAGCCCGAGGACCCCTACACATATCTGTTGCCCGAGACTTTTGTGGCATGTAACAAGAGCTTGGAATACTACCAGGGCAAGCACTTCATTGTCATTGAGCAGGCCCACCTCACTATTGACAAGAACAAGAAGATCCAGCGTAACATCCCCAAGGGCTGTGCTCCCATCCGCCTTGTGCCCCAGTGTGCTGAGTTGGAGCGTCTTCCTAAGGGCTCGTACTCCAGCCACAAGTACGCTCTTGACTCCAAGTGCTACAAGGATGTGTCCAAGATTCAGTGGAAGAAGTACAGCCCTTAAGGTGGGATCGGTCTATGCAAAAATGAGATGGAATTAATAATGATGAATGGGTAATGATTGTTCGATTAGCCAGTATTCTTAGGATTGGCATTAATAGCCTTAATAATGTACAACACTTATCTCAATATCTTCATCGTTCCTATTGATTGTGACCTTTACATAATGTCGTGATATTTTGGCCTTTGCTACGAGACATCCAACGGTGAGGCATATGTGGGTAGACTGTAGTACAACAACACGCACAACTGAATCTGGACTTGCCAAGCAGCTGGGTGGTCCGAAGCTAAACAAG
This sequence comes from Fusarium sp. NRRL 53497, assembly GCA_013184445.1. Taxonomy (NCBI): domain Eukaryota; kingdom Fungi; phylum Ascomycota; class Sordariomycetes; order Hypocreales; family Nectriaceae; genus Fusarium; species Fusarium sp. NRRL 53497. The sequence goes on along the minus strand of JABCJZ010000336.1, from coordinate 78,296 downwards.
AACAAAGACTTTATCTGTGAAACAGTTGACAGCTGCTTACTCCGGCAATCGCGGGCGGAGAGTCAGTGGATTGTCCCCGTAAAAGTCTATCATCAGGCGCTGTCAGGCACACAAAGTCAAACTCCACAGAGTTATTGTTTGTCCGTTAGCGGCTCATCTTTGGACCAAAAGATAGGCTTTGCGTACCAGAACGGAAGAGGACCGTTGACTTGAGTCAGTTGCTTTGCCACTTGAGAACGATGTTTGTCCCTGTTTGTTTGTAGTCACGTCAGGAAATCGGGATGTTTGTGCCAGCATCCGGAAAAGAGCAATTTGATCTTCATTTGGTCTGTGTTGTCGAGTTGTCGTATTCATTCGACCGATGGCAAAGAATGGGTACTTTCTCAAGGCGAGATGAAGCTTTGGGCCAGCAGTGACACTCAGCCGTTATGCAACGGACAGCCATGGTGGTGAGTCTATGAGCCGCTCATTGGATCATTTGGAAAGCATAAAAGGGGTTGGCAAACGCCACTAGACGAGCTTACTGAGGTGTCAAAATCCAAAGAAAGCCATTGAGTTATCACACGTCGGAGTTCAACGGTGAAATGGCAGTATGAATAGGTAGTGACAAAAGGATGTTTATATCGACCAAGGGAAGCTTGATGGCATAAAATCATGAGGATAGGATCAAAAGGGTAAACAGCCACAAACATATCCAGTAGGGGATATTGATCTTTCTATCTTTCAAATACTTGCTTACTCCGTTTATCGGCTGCAAGTATAAACAAGACATTGACCATATATGCATTTGTTCTAGTTACACTTACTTCCACGAACAAACGAGCTCATAACGAGGGGCTTAGAGAGGTCATACCGCGGCAACCAGTTTTCTTTCTCCTATGTTTGGATAATGATAGGAGGCAGCAGAGCCATTTGTGAGAAAGGTACCAGAATGGGTCGGCAGAGTAACATGATTTGCGGCAAGATGTGATGCTTTTGCTTGCAACCACTGCGTTTCAGGATTGTCTGGCAGATCGGTAACAAATGGACGAAGGCCTATGGCATAGGCTACTTTGAAGAAATATAAACAGCTGATGAATCCTCTAGGTTTATTTTATCTTTTCATCTTTTCAAATATCATTATACTAAACTCATACTGAAGTTACCGAACTTCAAACCCTCCTTACAGAGCGAACCAAGAGCATTTACGCGCCATTATCATTTCTTTTGTTAACCATATGTTCACAATCAAACTTAAATAAAGTACTTCAGCTGAAAGGGCTATTCATAACACCTCTGAAGCGAGAGGAATCTCGTAATGTCTTGCCTCCCTCGTCACGTCTTGACAAGATACTGGCTCGCAAAAGACAGGCGAAATAGCAGAACAGAACACCACTCAACCTTATAATAGTATCTAAGCTTCAGAGCTATACGTTCCACATGCCGACCCAGGCGCTACTCGAGGTTCCTATATATTCAAGCCTTACCAAAGATGATTCCCAAAGGTCCAGAGTGACTCCTAGAAGGGTCGCCTCTTTTCCGACACCAGCACCAGCTGGTGTCACGAAGATTATCAAAAGCACGCCCATGACGGCGATGAACCAGAAGGGTAGACTCGGCACACTCTTAAACCAGCGCAGCGCTGGAGTCATCTTAATTAATGATACACCTACTATATATCATTGCATGCCCAGAGGCACTCGCCACTTTGAATATTCCAAGATCTTGAAAAGTTGGCACTCTCAAGCCCTCACGACTATCAAAAAGCTGGCTACTTGGTGAGTCTAGGTTGACGCTACCCCTTGCATGTGCAGGAGAATATACTGATGACAAGAACCCGCAGATACTCATTACATCCCATTCACCGCGTTTATCGCAATCAAGAATGAGACCATTAATAAATATTGATGAAGCCAGACTCTTCAAGTCGATCGAGAACGGCTCACTCGATTTACGATTTTGTCTTCACTCGCATAATAAGGATTCTGGCATGCTTCAGAGCTCCTTCTACGCCCACGGCATTGGCATTGACAATACCTGTGTTGCACAAATATCAGTTTTCATTACATATATATACCCATGAAAATCCAGACATATCACTTTACGCATACTGCAAAGGTGCTTTATATATATATCACAGGAGAGGTCGCCCTCAAGGACATTGCTAGGTTATTTAAACCTGATGGAGGCAAGAAACAAGTCATTTATATTACTTGTCCCTCTCCCGGTCAGTCATGGCGGCTAGCCATCGCCGATATTCGCGGCGTTAGATATGTGGTGGGTTTCATGCACCAATAGGGGGGCTAGATCGCCCTCTCCAAGATCTCAATCTTGATTTCATGCTTAACTATACACTCCACAGAGCCAGCTCAACAAACCCGCCTATTATCGACGTACAAAGGATGAGAGATCCGTCTGAGGAAGAGTTCCACCCTCTATGTCGGTATCATCAATATAGTTGATGATATGAACGCATCTCCAATTGCTATCCAGAACCCGACAGCCCAGATTCGAGAGTTGTCATAGCTCGCCGAAACTAAATGGTATTTCATGAGCCAAGGCGGCACCAACTTGACACCTAAAAGTCACAAAGATGGTTTCCAGATGTATGGACCGGACATTGTGGCTCCCCGAAAGTCTGTCCATGGAGGGCTGGTGTCTTGCCCCTTTACCAACTTCATCTCATCCCATCCCTCTCATCCTTCTCAAGTATGCCAGGATGAGATGAACATACCTAAAGGCATCTTGGAAGAGAGTACACGATTGATATCAAACGGAAGAGGGCCCAAGATAAACCATAGATTCTCTGATGAACTAGTAGATTTGCAGATTTAAATTCCTTCTACAAGATGACTACACACGTTTGGCCAAGATCTTCACCCACAGCACCAAGGCCACCCAATTTGACCTCCCTCTCCATGGCTCTTCAGAATACCCTCACATTGCCTTTGTGGCTCAAAGCCAAATGATAGGCATCAATCCGCCGGCAATGCAATCTACGACCTAGAGGATCAGGCTCTTCGATTGCTTCCTCTTCATCTTACGTCTACCTGTCTGGATTAAGTCATAGACACGTATTACCAGGCTTAAAAACTACACCGCCTTTATACTGGGTAATCCGAGCATCATTGTTAGTATCTAGCTTATTCCACGACAAGAGGCATCCGTACTGGACTCAGAATAGAATGCTCCAGCCGTAAGTCAGGTCCTTTGTCTTATCTCGTTTTAATCTACACTGGCTGACCATCATACCAGGCTCTCTCTACTGAAAACATGTTAACCTTGGAAGCTCAGAATATCGCCATATTAAAGGCTCCAAATGCATTAATCCGGAATTTTCATGGACCAATAGTATTTATGACACAAAGCTAAGGGGATCATATAGAGGAGAGTTTAAAGAGTCTTAATTTCGCTCTGTAAAAAAAGAGGGTTATGGGTGCTTTTAGATGTATACATTGAGCCCTGTAATATAAAGAGCAGTGCAGGGTCATTTAGAAATCAATTAACTAAGCTTCAGAGTATATGAGCCTTTTGGTGCAATTCATTCTCTCCTTCCAGATTCTTCCCAGTTTGACTTCCCATCTTGCCTCCCAGAAGCTTTGCAGTTGGTTCCCCATGACAAGATATTACCAGAGTTGTGGAGTGTTAGTAGATTGAACATAGGAATATTTGGGGAAGCAGACTGGTTTACAGTAGAGAGCGCAAGGAAAAGCCAAAGGCCGAGAATCGATGGCCGAGGGTCGTAACATGAGATCAGGCATGATTCGAAGATAGAGAAGAGGGCCATATGGAAACTGAAAAACAAGCCCGTAAATTCACACCATCAAGTAAGTAAGTCACTCGACCGAGAATATCCGTTCAGATGATGAACCAAGAATGGATATCTTGTCAAGTACGATAATGATGATGATCAAGGAATGTTCTGGGGCTTCTTGAGTGTTGGCCTGCGACTCAGCGTCTCAGATGTTGCCGATAGGCGTCAATCTTTCTCTCAATCTCACGGAACTGATCTTCTAACAGCTTGGGTTTAAGAAGGCCAGACACATCTTCATCAGCAGTTGGCAAAGGAGGAGACCCTGCGATAGTCTTTCGACAATTCTGGATAATCTGTCGTCCACGAGCGAGAAGATAATTCCTGTTGTAATCGGAAATACGTGTTGTTTCGGACTGATCAAGGTTTGCGAAGCACTTAGCCTCCAGCTTGTCGCGATCGTCTTCGGTGTCGCAATCAACATGCTCATCATCAACTGTCTGGCCGCAGTCATCACGCCAATCGAACTTGAGCATGGCCATCGGGTGGAAAGTAGTAGCTGATAGATGGACATCGGAACCCTTCTTGCGGGCTAGGACTCTTCTATTGCTTTCGGTGTCCGCGTCGTCGCTTGCCTTGCGCTTCTTTGAATTGTTCTTGGAGGCGTCCACGTCACTGCCTGTGTTGAACTTGATTGGCTTCTTCACCGAGCCAGGAAGATCGTCAACCAGGGTTCCGCCCTTGACATACGTGTCGCCGAAGTCGCGCTTGGGGATGATCTGGAGTTCGACCGGACGTTTGATGTTCAGCCATTGATAGAGAACCTTCTGAATATACTGATCTCGCATCTGAATCGTCAATATAACGTCTTTATGCCTACTCTCCACTTGCACAAACCAAGCCCGGGCAACGGTGTTGAGACGCTGCTTCTCGCGCAGTGTAAAATCATAAGACTGTCGAGGTACGTCTCCCATTTTGGGAGTGGCCGCGACATTGGGGTCATTCAGCAGAGTTTTCCATTCCTCTTCTTCGTTTCGGGAAATTCGCTTTGCCATTTTACTAACTACCTATGTTAGTAACCATAATAGAGTAAAATGAATGGAAGAATAAGCTTACATGGTATAATGGGGTAGATGGCCGTAGTCTCAGCACGGGAAAACGGAGCGCAAGCAGTGATGGTGAGGCAGAAGGTAAGGGAGGAGAGAGAAAAAAGAAAGAGAAAGAGAGAGATATCTCCAAAGCACAACAGTGCAAATAGCCTGCACTGTCGAGATACTACATTCACCGTTCCATTGTGTTGGCAGTGCTAGCCACTGCCACAAAATAACTGCGACCACACTTCACAATAGAAGTACGCGTGAAACCATAGGTAATCTGTTAGACCAACTACGTGTTGCCCTGGTGAATAAAATTCACATCCTCTCGCTTTGGTCTCTCTTCTGAGCTTCTCAGAGCAACTCCCGCACAGCTGATCCAGCAACCTAGGCCATCCCATCGCCCATTGCCGGTCGCAACTCGATGTAAGACTTTAACATTATTCTTTCTTTTTCTCGTCAACTAATATTTGAATAGGCAGCGATTATCGCACGTGTCGTCATGGCAGAAGCAGGAGACGGCTCCGACAAGCTTATCAAGTTCTCTGACATTGAAAATGACGCCGATGTCGCAGCTTCTCGAGATGCAATCACTATCATCCGTGACCATTCTGGTTTGACTCGAGAGGACAAGTATTCTCTTGTGGACCTTGCAGAAGACTATGCTACAGTCCTTCTTGACCAGAACGAGCAGACCAATGTCACATCCAAGAGAGTCCTTTTCAAACTCTACCGGCACATCTTTCAACACAATTGGTCCACCCTCCAGCCCTACAACGCATACCCAAAGCTCGACCTGGATAACCTCACTGACGCAAGCATTGAAGTTGGGTCACTGCAATCCACCAAAGCCCAACGTACACGCCTAGACGTGGCCTACATCCCAGTCTACCTTGAACTTTCCCTACTGCCGGAGAGGGAGGCCCTGCTGTGGTTCTGGAAGGATGGAAAAGGAAAGGCCGTCGATTTTGACAAGATCACTTTCCACCCAGGGCACCAAGAATCTGTCGCCCGAAGCGCCGCTATCCGCCACTATGACGATCGTGAGCGCGAGAGAATCGTCAACTACAACTTGAGGCGCATCATTGTCGCTGCTCGGCGTCGTATCGTCCACTGGGGACGATATAGCAGTGATGAAAGACCTGGAATCTTGACTGAAGACCGTGCAGGTGTGATCGAGCCTCTCCTCCTCGCAAATGACTACGTCTGGGCCACAGCCGACATGTGGGAAAATATCAGATCAACCCTCCAGAGGCCTCGAAACATTCCCTAGTCGTTATCAATGCCGCAGTACTTGACGAGATATCGGCGCTTGGCTCATCCTCAAACTCTCCCGAGACTCCGCTAGGTCTATTATGAGATTTAGTTGAATTTTATCATAAATTTAGGTATCCCTATCCTAAACTTTTAAATTCAATCTTCAAGTCACCTCACTGCGCATAATGCCGTTCAGATCCCACTGAAGGGGTAATTTCAGAAGAATCACTGTGAGTGACCATTAGAGAAAAGGGCCCGATACCAATCCTCTCTTTCGTGATGTTTCATCGACGTTGACGTACATATTTCAGATTAACTCGCTGTTTATCCTTTCATTTCTGTTTTGGGTTACTAGTTCCATCTGAGATAGTAGACTTCATGCGCAAGAAAGGAACCATTCCTTTGACGCATTTTATTAAGAGTAAAAAGTCAGCCTCAGAGAATCTCTTCTCTATTTGACACACTGTATACACACTATTTTAGGGCCTTTCAGATAAGTCATGGGTCAACTTTGACTGTAGCCATTGGAAGAGTAAGGTCATGGTTCAGAGCTACGTAAACTCGTCACAGCAAGAACGACTTAGGGTAAGCTGTCATGAAGGAGGACAACTAATATTCTTTCGACTATTTCATATGAGGCCCATTGTCCCCATGTTGATATAAGAGCTACATGATCAAAAGATGAAACAAAATAGAACATGTAGCCTCGGCGGCTTATAGTTTCTTCAAGGTTGAAAATAGGCCGCATGTCGGCATCGAGGGACCCTCTGGCTCCAGCTTATCTCAAAGAGAGAAGAATCTGGATCTGGAAAGTCGCGTGGTTGCCAGCACAAGGAATGAGGCTACGTCCATCCTCGGCCGGGTTCGAAAGATCCCGAGGTTTGGTGTCTTTTGATCGAAGTCCAATCCAATCCATGACGTCGGAGAGACTTGGCTTCTTATCCTTCAAGGCTGACGAAACTAAGGGGTGCTTTTGAAGATCTAACAGCTCGGTTCGAGAGAACCAATCGACACCCATACGGTCGAGGGCAGATTCTTCTACTCGGGGATCCCATGTGACGAGGACCAGCTTGCGGAAGATTTTCGCCTCTTTCTCGTGTGCTGTTCGGTTCCACACACGCACCTCGTTGAGCATTCGTTTAAACTGGATTGGAATCTCATCCATCCCGATGTATCGCGATTTGCCATAGGCAAAGGTGTACGGGTCTGGGGCATCCCGAGGGTTGAAACAGTTGCTGCCAAAGTGACCTCTGAACTCGTTGATGATATAGTGCTTCGATGATCCAAACTTATGTATGTTGCGACTCCGATCGCTGGGCGGCGTATTCATAAATGCAATCTTTCTGGTATCACTGACCGACCAGCCAATCTCAGTAATCGGTTTATAGTGGTAATTTTGGCCTTTCCTAGGATGGTCTTCGGGGTATACGCCAGGCAGGGCCTTGCACAACTCGTTGATTTTGAGGGCAATGAAGATGGGCTCGACGGCGTTTGAATCGTAACTATTATTCCCCGAATTCTAGTTGGGGAGGTATTCGTCAAGTTCAATGACTGTGGTCTCTGCGTTGGGGTCTGACTCTTTGCGCGGCATGTAGTGGTTGGCGCCAGCTTTGGTGAAAGCACTCTCTGATTCCAAGCCGGGGTAAGCCTCCCAGTCAGGGACTGGACCCTCAGGTGATAATCTCCTTGATTCCTTTGCCATGATGGCCGGCTGTAGACTTGGAGATTAGATCGGAAAGAGGGAAGAAGAGTGCAAGACACACACTTGACTGCACGAAGCTTAGGTCAGGGGTGATTATTCAAGGTCACGCGGGTTGTTGTAACATCTGGCTGAGTGTGTGCGATGGAAGGAGTAAAAAAGTATATATGAGTGCGAATAGATGGATGAGAGAGGAAAATCAAGCGCCTAGACTAGCGTTGCTTCTGGACTTGGATGATGCTGTGAAGCGGGGGGAAAGTTGACGAGAGGAAGAGCGCGGGCGCGGGCGCGGGCTAGGCACGAGGCACGAGGCAGGCAAAAAGCTGTGGAGGGGCGTTAAAGGAGCCTAGGGGCAGATAAGGAAGAGTAATAACGGGAAATGGAGGCTGGTGAATGCCAGAGTGAAGTCTAAGGTGGAAAAAGAAAAACACAACAGTGCGTTAGAGCACCATGGTAATTGCCCCTTTTGAGTGGTTCATGAAATTCAGGAGAAACTTGATCTCGAACCATGCGCAGCCTTCCAAACACTATCGCGAGTTTGTTCCTAGTTGGTCATCTTTTGAGTCGATAGCTTGGTAGAAGAAGACAATCAACTGTTCTATCGATACCTGTGAAAGGACGGGATGAGGCAGATAGGCATGGAAGACTACGAAAACGTTTATGTGTAGGCCATACTCCCGTCCACCAGACAGATTCTCAATTAACGAAGCCACCACTCTAATCCAGCAGGAGAAGGAGGTTTAAAGGCCCGTGAAAAATAATACCATGGATAGCCAGGTCGATAAATGAAGCATTTCACATGGCAGCAAGGTCTTACTATTTGTTCGGCAATGATTTGTTCTTGTTCACGGAATGTTCCAAGGATTCTTCGATCGCCTCAAAAAAAGTCGAGCATTCTATATCTATGCGTGGCATTGAGACTACCACATAGGAATTGGTTTGTGTGGTCAAAGACTCCGGTCAAGCTATTGGGTTTCTGAAAACACTGCTCCAAAGCGAAAATGATAAATAGAAGCAAAGGAGGACAACACGTGGCGGTGGTCAAGATGAAGTTTGGAAGGAGGCACTTGGGTTTGGTACCTAGTTGTTGTTTGTTGTTCTGTTGCGCCGGCTTGACACTGGCAAGCAGCTAGCACCTATCTCGTAAATCACTTCAAAGAAATCGGCTTCTTTTCATTCCTTCTACTCAGGTCTGCCAGATCTTCCGCCTCTGATATGTAAGCTTCTTTCTCCCAGAATTGGCCCTTCTCCAGCATCCGCCAGTACCTCCTATATCTAGCCCCCGCCTCCCGTTATATCTAAGAAGAAATCCAAGTCCTTGGCACCACCCCCAGGTCCAGCACCAAACTAGAGAGAGAATCAGGGTCTTAAGCGCAAAGTCATTTTCACAGGGCAAGATATCAAGTTCTACCGACTCGCTCAGGGAGCAAGCAAGGTCGAGCATGTCGAATCTCTTCGTCTCTCAAAACCCTTCCCCGTGCCGCAAGAAAGATGCAAATATCTATTCTCTCAGCCAGACTCGATTACAAAGTTGAAAAGCGGAACGTCTCTGCAGTCCTTATGAGTTTACCTATGGCAAAGCGAGATAGATTAACACAGATGATGCTCCGACAAGGCTCACCGATCTGTCACGGCCGCAGCTTCCGCCACCAAGTTGGACACTTCCGAAGATCGTCTTGGTTTTTGATCTTTTTCGAAAGTCATCGTGGTTGGCCTTCTTGGGGCCCCTTGGCATGATCCCCATATCTGAATTTCAAAGGCCTTTGGTGTTTGAAAAGTTCTTGCCTATCCTGCAGTATCTCGCAGTCGCAACCGTACCCCTGATGAACGAAAAGCTGAAGTGCATCGCAAGATCGCCTACGTTTATGAAAGTCCTAACTTAAAGAGAAGACACTCGCACATTTTGGTATAGACTGGCTTGCCGATGATGAGCATATAATCCTTATCGACCTTCAGAACCACTTCCTTCTCCAAAGCCTGAACCATGGCCAGAAACCTGTTCCTTCTGCTGCCATGGGCGCTGTTGGTCTTCTTGAAAGGCACAGAATCACCCATAATGCCTGTAACGGCACAGTTTTTGAGCTGCAGGTCCTCCTATCAGTGCACTATATGGGAAATGATCTGGCAAAGCGCATTTACCAGAGTATGAGTCTTGCCGAGGGTCCAGACGCTCTGAGCTGGCTTCCGTTCTCTTGGCTAGGCTGTCGATGGATTGAACCAACCCGGAACCAGGCCGAGATCCTCAACTCTTCGCTCCCACATGACGGCGGAGTTCATTGACGATTCAATGGTTTGTTTTTGTATGTTTGTGAAGCTCTCTTGCTTGGCCTGCAGGTTCAACTGTATCTATGAATGCCCATCCGATCTCTGCGACGGGGCTATGCTTATATGACGCCCCACGAAAGCAATGCCCTTCAGGGTATTCGGCGAGGACTGTTCGGCATATCGCCTCGAAATCGATCGCGATAGAAACAATATTTCCTGATTACTTCTTGTACATGAATATCTCCTTGTATTATTCGGGAAAGACATCTTTTAGAGCTCTGCCCTGAGCATGATGTGATGAAAAGGGCGCCTACAAACATGGGGTTCTTGTTATCTTGAAGGGAAGTTGTCCACTGTCGAAAGGGAGAGACGGGAGAACATGTTCCAGTAGGCGAGAACAAGAATGTCTGGACCACGGAGATAAATATACTATCAGTTGAAGAAGATCTATGAAGGCGCTTTGTTCTTCTCTGATAAGAATCCTCTAGTGGGTGATGAGGCACAGGAGTTGACGGCGGACGTTGTGAAGTCGTATCCAGCCACTGTCAGGTCCATGTTTCTCTAGCTGTTCTAGGCCATATTCAGGTGCATAAGGTTTGGGCTATGGGAAAGGTTTGAAGAGGCAGAGGCCGAGAAAGAGAATGCAAGAAGAAGTCGGCGGGAGGGAAGTGTAAATAGCTAAGCAGAGTTGCTGGGAGAGGTGCTATGAGAAGTAAAGCGATAGTAGCTTTTAAATGAAAGAATAAGTAAATTTACTGCTAGTTGAAAGGAAAGGGCAAGTCCGTGAATACAAAGTGTGGTTGTGTATAAACCCCCCTTTTCTTCCATTTTCCTGCCTAATTCATAAAACGGCAACCGTACATATTGCAACTAAGGCATCGTAGCAAACCTGGCTTGGAGATGCTGGCAGTTCCAGCCAGTGCCACAGCTCTTGCCACAACCATTGTCACAGTGCCGAACTACGGCAAACGCGTCACAATAGCAAAGCGCCCTTGGTTTCGCGTTTCTCAAGTGCATAAACTTAATCCCCTACCACGCTTCACTTTCTTCACTTCACAACGTCTCCCACCACATACAGTGAGCAGAACTCTCAACATCTGACCATTTCATTTCAGGTAAACATTTGACCTCGAGTCTTCTCCTTCTGCTTAGCTAACCTTCAAAGAAACCCTGACTTGCGTCATTATGGCCGCCTCGGGGTCCGACAGGTTGATCTTGCACGAAGATATTATCAATGATGTTAGGGTCTCTCCATCTAGGGCGCCTAATGCAGTTCTACGCAACCATGGAGACCTCACTCGGGAGGATAAGCTTGCTCTCAAACATTACGCTAAGCAGTACGCCTCCGTTATTGTTTATCAGCAAGGCCAAACTGGCGCAACCTCCAAAGGAATTCTCAAGAAGTTCTACACCACCATCTTTCACATGTGGTCGACTGTCAAGAGGCACAATCTACCCCCTGAGCTGTCCATTCGTTCCCCCCTCTCTGAAGGCATCCAAGTTGGAACATTTGAAGACGAATTCATTCCTACCTTTACCCCGATACCTAAGGCACGAGAAGCTGGCCAGCCTGTTTATCTTAAGTTTTATATGAAGCGAGACGGTATTCCTAACATACTGTGGACTTTGGAGGACACGGATGGCACGCCGGTCAAGGTTGACGACTTTCGCTGCGACTTCACCGGATCTGAAGCCAAGATTCACGCCATTCAAGACTACGACAACTTAGAGCGGCAACTAGTCAGCACATATAACCGGCAGAAAATCATTCATTCTGTTCGTTGTCTCCTAGTGAAGTGGGCACGGGACGGAAGTGGAAGCGGGGGCGCGGTCCAGGTGCCAACAGGTATCCTGCAGCTTCAGCTTGCATCAGACTTCGCTCATTTATTGACCAGCAAAATGTCTCTGGTCATCGAAGGTCTGAACAACGCGGACAACGCGAACAGCGTGGAGCCCGAGCTTTCTAGTTCGTATTAAGTAAGTGGCTTCAGGTTAAGTGCTTTTTCAACTTGTCGGCAGTCCTCGACAACACTTTTGAATGCTGGTTCGCCATCGAGTCACTCTATAGTCTTGGGAATTGACATATGTGGTATATTTATTGCAAATCCGAGCATTACAAAGGCTCTAAGACTGCTCTGAGGGCAGAGTTGAGACAAGATGTTCGAGCCTTGTCCGTTTTGGCATTTCCACCCCTGGTTTCCATACCGTTGCGGTACGTTGTGGTCTTTTCCACATCTACCATTGATCAATCAGCTGAATTTATACAGATATGATCATGTACTATCCATTTACAACCAATAGCAAGATCGTCGGATTCAGGGATGGAAGGGAGAGCAACAGACGAGGGCTTGGGCCAGTTCATGTTAGAAGCTTGCAATCTCTGTATTTTAAGAAATACACGAGACATTGCTTCACAACTTTCCACAGGCAAATTTGAGTGTTTCTAATGCACAAAAAATAAACACATATCAGTAGATTATAGACTTGAATGGGCGTGTTTGAAGTTTTAGATTGCGCTATATTTACTGCCAAATCCCACCATAGTTGGTAACTGTGCATGGCTGTTGCCCCTGAGCTTGCCAGTGTCGCCTGTCAATTCGGACAAGGTCGCACTCAAACATTTGCGTAAATTTTCCAGTACCAATAGGTTGGCTGGGATGTGCTATAGCTTCACAGATACACCTTTACACCTCAAGCGGCACATTTCTCTTACAAGGATTCGCAGACTCACATTATGAAATCGGCTACCAGTCAGTCTGGATGCGGGACGAGGGCTAGCTAGGTTCGTTTTAGAGTTAGATTTTTGAGTTACTGAGTTCTTAAGAAACGAGATCGATAGCATCTCCTATTTGTCAACAGAGCATTAGTCTGAATATGATCAAATTGACTCCCTTTAAAGAATCTCTGGCATGCAGCTGAATGGGAGCTTTATCATATCTCGATTTAGAATTGCTAGTACTCATACTTGAGTCTCATTTCATGGCACAAGTCTTCTTATACTGAAATATCTTATCCAACGATCTCGCAGTTTCGCCTGGGCACATGGAATGAGACTTCAATTATAATCTTGCGGCTCGGAAGTAATGAGAGAGGCTTGATCCGAGTCTCGAGCTCACCGAACTTCTGATCTGCCTGGTTCTTAACTTTCCTACGGCCTTAGCACCGATGATTTACTCGGATTATTTGAAGCTTTCTCTGGTAATTTTGGACATGATCGTTATGAGGTAGAGCCGCGTTAAATCTTGAGACGAGGTTTGGACCAGAAGGACACCTACTCCTCGCTGAAGTTATCAAGATACTCGCGGCCGTAGTAACGCATCTTGGCAAGCCAATCATATAACCTGAAAACTGTGATAAGATTATAAATAGCTTGGCTAAAGCGCGGTGTGGGAGATAACTATAATTGCAAGTGATGAGACGGGATAAGGGATCAGGAGGGGCTAGGAGGCAGCGGAGGGCGACTTTTCTGACGTTACCTTTGGTTTCTAATTCTATGAAAGGACCACTGCTCATGCTTGTAAGTATTTCTAATGGAAAAGGGGAGGTTGTGTGAGCTATGAGCCTCACGATGGTTGATGTTGATATTGGTGATTCGACACGAGAAATATGAACTAAGGGTCTCGAAGACTTGAAGATCAATCAATCTGGGACTTTTTTTCCTTTACGTGACAAGGTCTTCTTCCTTCTCGTTAAATCGGGTGTGTCAGTCAACACTGCCACTGCCATATGTGAGCAGTGCCAGCTTATATCTGAACCGAACTATGGCACTGCCAAAGTGGATCATGATACACGACGGACGGGAGAGACGGCTATGGTTGCTAGGCCACAGATCTCTGTTTTCTTCTTTCTCTTTCTTGTTTTCTTTTGCTTTTCAATCTTCATCTCTTCTGCTTCATAAACAAGAAGAGGCTACAGGATCGTCAACATGTCGTCCAACGCCATCACTAGTGATGGTACCGAATCTCCAGCTTCGATTGCAGAGCCTCAAACCCCCAACAATCAGGTTCTTCAAGCTCCTCAGACTCCTCAGACTCCTCAGGTTCCTCAATCTCACCAGGCTTCCCAAGCTCATCAAGTTCCTTCTGCTCATCAAGCTCATCAGGCTCACCAAGACCTTCACCAGGGTGCTATTCAGCAGCAACATGCCCAGCAGCAGGATGTCCAACATATCCCTGCCAGCCAGCAGCTCTCTCTAGGCCAGTATGGCATACAGCCAGGTGGTTTCTCGTTTCCTCAGCAGATAAACATGCCCTGCCCTCCTCAAGCTACAAACCACTTTCCGCAGTTCAACCACCCCTACTCCGCTGAGATCGGGCATAGACTTCTCTCCCCACAGGAAGAACACGAATACTTTTCTCAGTTTCAACAGTTTCGCGACAATATTGCCTCTCAGATTAGGTATCAGCTTCCTTCTCAGAATGGGTTCCAATACAACCCTCAGCAGGCTATCCAGCAGTTTGCACAATCCCAAGCCGCTCAGAGCCCGTGTTCTGGGCTCCAATCTCAGCAAGGCGTCTTACCAGCTCAGCTTCAGTTTGCTCAGGGTGTCTCCTTCAACAATGTTCCCGGAGGCGCAAATGCCTTGGCTTTGCAGAACTCTCAGCGACCCACCCCGGGTCTTGTCCAGCAACGCGGGCTTACCGCCCAGCAGACTGGTGTACCTCAAAATCCTCTTCAGGCTGGTCAAGATATCTGTATCAAGGAAGTTCTCGAAGACCAAGACGTCGTGAAGTCCCGAGAGCCAGACGAGTGTATTTCTGTGCACAGCGGGCTTCTCATTAGCGAGAAGATGAAGCTCCACGATCTTCTCAAGCAATATGAGCACGTTCAACGACTTGGAGGTACCTTCCTCCCAGCAGCCGAGACCTACAGGCGCTTTTACGAAACAATCTTCCAGAACTGGAACAGCAACATGGAAGTGACTGAGTCTCCCGCTCTCCCTACCCCCAGCAAATCGGATATCCAGGTTCAGATTGGCTATCTCACAAGCGATGTATCACATGGCCAGCCATCAGCGCGCAGAAACTCCAAGGCTCGCAAGGCCAACGCGACCCCAGTCTATCTTTCACTTGATCTCGACGCAGAGGGCATCCACTGGGTTTACAAAGACAAGAGTGGCAGTCGTGTCGGCACCACTTTCGTGAAGCTTCTTCTCGGCCTCAGCGATGCTCAAGCCAAGCACAACGTCTTGAATCATTACGATACTTGCGAGAAGAACAGAGTCTGTAGGCGCAATCTCCAACTGATCATGGAGGCTGCGCGACGACGAGTGCGCAAGTGGGCTGCTGCGGGCAGTGCTAACCCTGCCAGCCTGGACGTTGATGACCGAGCTCCGGGTTTGGTTCGACTTGTACTTGCGTCCGAGCATTTTGAGGCTCAGCACAAGAAGAACTGTGGCGTTGCTGAGCTTCAGAAGCAGCGACCTAAGGCAGGATTCAAGGACTGAGCAGATCGGCCTCGCAGTGGTCTATACGGTACTCAGAGCAGATGTTTTGGCAATGTATCACTTCAACTTGAACTTGGTAAGTCATCAGGCCCCTCTGACTTTGGCCATGTTGCTAATATCCTCAATAGGCTTTCACTTGTCATGGATTAGTGGCATCGATCATCGATGATCGATGGATTCTATCGTACAGCTTTTGGAGGCACGATGAATATCAAGGGTTGACAACTGGATTGGAACCAGGAACAATGGGCACGCGCCGAATGTTGGGAGTTTTAATGTCAATGAAGGCTTTTGTATGAATGGATGTAATAGTAGGTATGTAGGAGTTATGAAGTCAAATATCAGATGCTGATTGGCTCTTGTCCCAGCCTGAACTATGCATATATGGGTGAACAACAATGCGTAAAGTTGGTGCATGTGTGAGGCCAAGTCAGCCTAGGACAGGAAAAGACGATTCGAGAGTAATCAGGATTATCCTAAAACAACGAAATTTATCATAATACCATCATCGAGGCCAAATAAGTTTTGATTCTTCAAGAGGATGTCTTATCTCAACCCGTGATGCTAGTCACGTCGCACGTCTTATCTTATCGCACTGGCCGGGTGACCTACTTCCTCGGCCTCCGAGATCGCCAATGTCATAGCTCAACCTCGTCAACATACCTGAGGTATCTTAGGTAACCAAGCTTCGATCGTCTTCTTCCCTTCACCGACTTATCTCTCGACATTAGACTACATCTCTTTATTCATTCTCCAGCTTGCGCATAGCTTCATCTACGAAAATGACAAAGGTTACACCTGCAATGCTGAGCGCCCGCGCTTCGTCGCTCTCACTGCGCCAGCAAGCGCTATCGTCGTCAGCCACCCTCAACAACAATGCGGTTACGAGCGAAAAGACCGAGAGGAAGCAGTATTCCAAGAACTTCATCCTCTCAGATATGAAGGGCCGCGACACAAAAGACAACCGCGTATGCGCATCTTGCATTGCCAAGCTTGCGCCTAATGAGGTCGGTCAGGTCAATTGGCATCTTGAGGCTGGCCAGGCTTGCCGTCTGTGCCAGGTTGAGAAGCTTGAACCCGAGTGTTTCACAAAGCCTTTCACCGACTTTCTTCAAGAGAACCCTACCATTTTTCACACCGTCGATTATTTCGAGAACAAACTCAAGGAGCTTGGTTACGAGCATGTGAGTAGATAACGAAGCTGTCATGATATCGGCAATACTAACCAAAACAAGCTCTCTCCCCGCGACAACTGGGCCGGCAAGATTCAGCCTGGCGGGAAGTACTGGGTTACCCGAAACGGAAGCTCTCTCATCGCCTTCAAGGTTGGCAAGGCTTACAAGCCTGGCAATGGTGTTGCCATGATTGGTGGTCACATTGATGCTCTCACCGCGAAGCTCAAGCCTGTGAGCACAAAGCCCGTCAAAGCTGGATACATCCAGTTGGGCGTTGCACCCTACGCCGGAGCTCTCAATGCTACTTGGTGGGACCGTGATCTGAGCATCGGTGGCAGGGTCATTGTGAAGGATGAGGAGACTGGCAAGACCACCACCAAGCTTGTCAAGCTGGACTGGCCTATCGCCAGAGTCCCCACTCTTGCGCCCCATTTTGGAGTTGGCATGATGGGAAACAACAATGCTGAAACTCAAGCTGTCCCCATCATCGGCCTGGAAAGCTCACAAAGTGCATCTTCTGAGGCTCTTGGTCCCGCCGGCGCCTTTGTCAACACACAGCCTCCTCGACTGGTCGAACTCATTGCCAAGGAGCTAAAGATTCAGTCCTACGGCTCTATTGTCAACTGGGAGCTCGAGCTTTATGACTCTCAACCCGCTCAGACTGGTGGTATGGATAGGGAGTTCATCTTTGCTGGTCGTATCGATGATAAGCTCTGCTCGTGGGCGGCTCTGACTGCCCTCCTTGCGTCTACTGACAACAGCGACGAGGGTAATATCAAGCTTGTTGCTTTATTCGACGATGAAGAGATCGGTTCCCTCCTTCGTCAAGGTGCAAAGGGTGACTTTCTCCCGATTGTCGTCGAGCGTACCGTCGAGGCCCTTAACCCCGACACATACGGACCTGGCTTGAAGGGACAGACCTTTTCTTCTTCCTTCTTCTGTAGTTCAGATGTGACCCATGCAGGATCGCCCAACTTCCTCGAGAAGTATCTCTCCGAGCATGTTCCTGAGCTCAATGTTGGTGTAGCTATAAGCTACGATTCAAACGGCCATATGACCACGGATAGTGTTTCCGCTGCTATCATGGAGCGTGTGGCTGAGCTTGGTGGATGCCGTACCCAGAGGTTCCAAATTCGAAACGATTCTCGTAGTGGTGGTACCATTGGGCCTTCTCTGTCGAGCATGATGGGCGTGCGAGCCGCTGATGTTGGTCTTCCCCAGCTCAGCATGCACTCTATCCGTGCCACCACTGGTGCAAAGGACCCTGGTCTGGGTGTCAAGTTCTTCAAGAGTTTCCTCGACAACTGGGAGAAGGTTGATGCTGAGTGGCAGTAGTGGTAGAAG
The DNA here is from genome assembly GCA_013184445.1 of Fusarium sp. NRRL 53497. Lineage (NCBI taxonomy): Eukaryota > Fungi > Ascomycota > Sordariomycetes > Hypocreales > Nectriaceae > Fusarium > Fusarium sp. NRRL 53497. The sequence continues at coordinate 60,286 of JABCJZ010000336.1, read as the reverse complement.
TGGTAGAAGTGAAGGCGTTTGATCTTGGGATTTTCGGGCTTGTTTACGATACCTGTTGGGATATTATGGATGTAGAGGTTGGCGATGTTAGACTAGATATATACGATAGATGGATTAAGAGCAATAAGCACTTTTGAATGTCAGTGAAACATTTCTTTATTTTAATGGTCTGCTCCAGTAGGGGTATGTCTAGATTCCATGTTACTTGTTCTAATCACTCATGAGATAAACAAAGAGACCCCTTTATGTAGGTTTGAGGATCAGGATAACACACATAAATCTTAATACAATAAACTCAAGTAATCTGTTTCAACATTGCGACCAAAGCTTCATTTGTCACAAGGAGTTTTCCATCTCTGCAGCAAGCTCTCAATCCTCTCACTGGCGTGCCTTTTGCAATGTATCCCATATTTCGAGATGAGTGAGATGTGCCATGGCTCTTTGAAGAGCTTATTAGGGAGAACAGTTGACCTTTTCGTTATGCTTGGCTGTTTGCTCGTTGTGTTTGCATGCTTCCTTGGGTAGATGAAGATTGCCTATAGCGATAGCTTAAGGAACCTCCCGGAATCCTAGCTGGGCTATATAAGCCCTGGTTTCATTTGATCTCTATAGAAGAATGAAGCTGCTTCTTATAGTATTTATGGGTGTTTATATAGGTATGTAGTGTTTTGTTAAGTGTGAGAGGGAAGGAAGATAGGAGATACAATTCACCTTGGGCACTGGCACTGGCAGCGCCTTACCATGCGTACCTACGTACTGGTTGAAAGGGAAAAGAGCCTGGAGAAATAAATAAATAATAGAACCTGCCGTCGAGACTCATCCTTCCTCCTCCAACATCATCGAACATCGACCATCAACTACAGTGAGGCTCGTTACGTTCCTCTATGCCGTTGCTAATAAGACAATAAGATAGCTTATCGATACTATATATTTCACCTCGTCGACGGAAAGTAACAGTAAGATGGTCGATAAAGCCAGCGTTCCGGCCCCTGCGCCCTCGTCCGGCACGGAGCTAGAGGACTTTCAGGCCGATTCAGACGCTACCACGTCTCGCACTCCCATGTCTGATGTCAGAGTCTTCTCTGATCTCACCTATCTTGAACGACACAATCTCCGAGATCTCATTCGCGCTTGGGTTAAAATTTCCTATCACAAGCCCGGCGCCGCCAGCGATCTCGCAATCACTCAGTCTCAACGTCTGCATTTTTTCGACGACGTCTTAATGGTTTGGAACTATCATTTATTCTCCGTTTATATTCCTCGTCTTGGAAATCAACATCCTGAGGACGGATGGCTCGATGTTGGTGTATGGAGCCAAGATCTCCCAGTCTCCGCAATGAAACGCAAGCGAGCCGTGGAGAATGGCGAACAGGAGCCAATCCGCCAACGTGAGCAGGCTAGACAGGCTGGACAAGCGGCATATATGACTGTTACGATGTCTGAGAGCGACGGGAGACTCAGTTTCCTCTATTGGAATCGTAACGCCAAGCGCGCTCCTGAAAGATTTGTAACCTTCAGGCCCGACATAACTCGTGAACAAGCCATAGCAAGGTGTATCGACCGACACGATACGCGGGAGACTACCTATATCAACAATCACAACGTTATGCTCATCGTATGTGAGGCTCGCCGGAGAATAGTGGAATGGATTCGAGTCGGTGCTGTCGAGGGCCAAGGCCCTGTCGCGACAGATCACGCTGATGACCTCGAGTTCCTTCAGCCAGACCTGATCTGGCCCGAAGTCGACAACGAATTCGCCTGGACGGTGGAGATGCCCGCCATATTGCGCGCGCGTCGACAGCAGCAGCAGCAGGATGCTGCCACAGAAGCCTAAATAAAGATCCGAAGACATAGTCGTGGGACGGCCGCGTGGTGGCTATTCTTCAAAACAATCTCTGGTGAGTCAGTTCTTCGTTTTGCTAGGAACTCTGATACTAATTATTTAAACAGGCTGCGTCAAACGCCGCCCGATATTGACTCGCGAATGACACTTGTGATCATGCTATTCTTCTCTTCGTCGATGGTACATTATCGGTAAGTGACTTTCTCTGTATCTTCTCAGACCGATACTGATACTGTGGCCAGATTTGGGAGTTCGCTCCTGGGCATGGAACTAAAGGAGCGGCTATTAGCTTTGTCACTATAATGCATTTGGGAGTTTCGGGAGATGCCATAGCTCAAGTAATCTCCAGTGCTATCCAAAGGAGCATAGCATCGGAGTACTAAATATAAATGTCCATGAGTTCAACTCTTGTCTCTCTGCCTGTTGTGAGGTATTGCCGAGGGTGCACCTGCAGAGGCACTTATGATTCACCCCTGGAACCCTTGGAAGCAGTATTTTCTATACTCTCCTTTTCCAAAAAAGTCCTAAACATGCTACCCCTTCTATAAAACAGGTATCCAAAAGGTACTTTATGGTCCACCCCCAAGCCCCCGTTTTCTGTTCATCAGGGGTAAAATCTACAATCACATATCATTTCCTCAAGCAGAATGAAACCTTGTATATTCTATTTTCAAAAATGTAAAACTGGTCATAAAGTGCATATGCAAATATGTGTCGTATATGTATAGGGGTATCTCAACTAGCCACGCTTAACAATCTGTCATCTATGCACCCAATTCTACTGACACTATTCCCGAATTATTTCAACGATATCTCGAACTAGACGCCCGCGCACGCTCTTCAGTCTCTGTCATCTCTAGTAGACTGACAGCCTCATCAGCATCATCCTCGTCGTCAGACGGGCCAAGCTCAGCAGCTGGATCCTCAGTAGTCTGTTCGAGCGGACGGCGCTTCTTCTCAAAATCTTGCTTGTGGGCTTCGGCAAACATACGCGAGAGCGTGCGTTTTGGTGGTGGTGGTGGTGCAATCCCTCCTGTTCTGCGTCGAGATATTCCTTCTTCTGCTTGGCCGATTGATACGGCAGTGGAATCTGCTGTGCCTTGGCGAGAAGGTGTTTCGAGAGAGTCGACGCCCGCGGTGTCGTCGGCTTGCTGGGGGACGACGGTGTCTATACTGGCACGGGCGATGAGAGGCTCGATTCTGTAGGGGAGGGGTACGTCGCGGGAGGCCTTGTACTGAGAGACGTTTCCGCAATGTTCGTTCTCAACGCGGAAGAGAGTCCACATGCCTCGGCGGGTGACTTCCAGGAAGGCAACCATGAAAGAGACGATGGTGGAGTGTTGGGTGTTATGTGTGAAGATGGCGTAAAAGATCCAGGCGAATCGAAGAATGGGGTCGACCACCATGATGAAATAATAGAGCCATCGACGCTTGAGGGCGAGAATATCTCGAAGACACCAGTTTCTAGATCCAGGTTGGAGAAGGGAGAAATCCATAAACAGATCCCAGAAGGCTAGCCATTGTTAGAAGTGTTGTATATAATTGGCATGGACAACTCACAGCAGTAGACACTGTTAATGGTCGAAAAGGTAACGAACATAGCAAGATGGCTATTGGAGTTGTGTATACGGTACATAGACAGCATTACAGCAGCGAGTATAGTCGCAGTATACTTGCCACCGTTGACCAAGTGAGGAAAGACATTACGTGTATCTTTGTATCGGCGCAGACACTGCAAGAATCGCCAGATGGGTGGAAGAGCAGTCATGAATCCAAGGACCCGGGAGTGACTAGAGTTGCACTGCACTGGGTTCTGCCAGTAGTTGGCATACAAACAAAAGAAGAGTTCAACGTTCTGGCATTTTCGTTAGTTTCGCTTTAACCAGGCTGTTGAGCATATAGACTTACTGCAGTAGCATACGTAAATGAACAGTAAATATCTCCGAGGAAGAAATCACGGAACTCGACTGGGTAGAGTCCAGCCAATAGTAATCGCCACTGTATCATGTTAGCAAACGTTGATACGAGTTTGTAAGGACCTTACATGAGAGTATGCGAACCAACGCCGGCTTTTATAAAATATCGCTGGAGCAGGCAAGAATAGGACGAGAATAGTGAAGAAGATAAGAATAACCGGATAGTAGATGTACATATCTGGGTCGCCGTATCTACTAAAGTTGACCCACATGAAGAGACCCAACACAAGGAAGAAGAAGCTCGGGAACTGAGCCAGCTCACGCCAGTCCAAATGATGACGTTGGTCGAACTCAAAGATAAAGGGGTAGTTGACTTTGTTCTGGTTCCAGATCATGCAGTCAATGCAGAAAAGTGAGAAGAGATAAAGCATGAGGAAATAACCTCCGTATATCTGTAGCAGATAGCTCGTCCGCACGCGCACTTCGTCATCGTCATCGAACAAGAGCTGTGCTCCGTAGATGAGACCCTGGATCGCAAACACAGCACCAGTGCCGATGAGCAGGCCGTTCTGAAACATGCCAATTGACTGGTCTTCAGGCTTCTTGTTCAAACTGCGAAGCTTGCCAGCGGCCAGCTTGTGGTTGCCACGCTCAAAGTAGCGAGCATAGAGATCTTCCACTGTTCGGATGTGTCCCTCGAGTACATCACTGTTGACGAACCATGACTGGTTGACCTTTTCGTTGAGATAGCGATAGGGTGGTCGAGCATTGACGGCCTTGTCGTATTTCTTATTGAGCTTTCGAAATGCTGTGCGGTTGAGCATGGCGTATGACTTCAGCAGCTCAAGTCCCCGGTAGAACTCTTGGAGGGCGAGCTTGAGCTTGCGCTTTGCTGTGCGGTACGAGACTTCGTGGTCAACTGGGCGACGGATATAGTCTCTCTCTGCGTCACCCATGACTCCGCCATTGATATTGGGGGTCGTGTTCATCTTCTGTAAAGCCTTCGTGTTTGGCCCAACGGGGAAGATCTTGGCCTTGATAGGATCCATAATCCCGTTGAGCTTGCCATTGGCAGTCTCATGAGCTTTCTTTTTCGGGGGATTATCTTCGCTAGCGAGCTCGTCTGCCATCTCCTGGATTCGACGATTGCGCATCTCGTGTAGCTGTACTCTCAAAACATCCAGCCTTTGACCAGCTTGCTCTTCCTTCATCTTGTAAAAGCTTTCAACCTTTTCTAGTTCTGAATCGAGAAAGTCAAAAAACTCCCGCTCCCTCTCTTTGACCAGGTCGAAGTTCTGCATGTTGATGTCAACTCTTCGATCGCTCCTTGCAGTTGATTGGTGGGTAAAAAGTCGTCGGAGATGAGAAGGCGAGCCTTGAGCGCCCGATTCGGCAGGGCTCTTGGTAGAGTTGTTCACTTCGGGCGATGCAATGGTCGATACAACACTGGCTGATGATGTTCGGCGAGGGTCGATTCGCTGGATGTTTCTTCGCATGGCGTCGGAGGGCCCAACCGTAGCAGGCGAACCTGGAAGATCACTCTCATGACTGTCGACCTTGAGCGCAGGAGCAGGCAATCGGAACGAGGTATGCTTTGTCTCGTCATTCAAAGGTGACGCTTCCTGTGGCGTGTTGACAAAGCTTCCATAATGCCGGTTATCGCCCGAATCTGTGAGGGAGTCGTTTTCGGCGCCTCTACTTCGAGGTGTGGGAATCGACCTTGGCGGCGCAACGGCTGATACGGATGTTATCGTCGCAGAATTCAGAGCAGTGCCTTCTCTTGTGAATGGCTGTCGCGGCGTCGCAGGCGAGACGAATGTGTTTGTGCGAAGCTGGCCAAGGCCTCTAGGGGTTCCATTTGCACGAGCAAGAGCTCTGCTAACAGCTTTGATGTGTTTCTTTCCGGCCTTGTAGTTGAGATACTTGACGCGCCATTCTGCACGTCTAAAGTTAGTCTTTTTTTTTTTCGATTTGCAACGAAATTGGAGGAATTATTTACCAGGCACAGCGTCTCTCTCGAGCTCCTTGGCGAATTTCATGACAGCGGCTCACAGCCTGGTAATGAGAGAACCAGGAACTTGCAGCATTTAGAAGTTGGATGATGGCAGAGTTAGGGGCAAAGAAAAAGCTTGGGCTTAATTAAGCTCGCCCGTGGGAAAATTGTTGGATCGCGTCAAACCGTCAAACCCCCTTCTTGATAATCATGAACGAATTTGGCCACTAATAAGAAAGGCCTTGAGCTTTGAACTTCAGACGAACGAAGAACCACTTTTGACGTCAGTGCGCGAGATTTTCACTAAAGAAGCGAAACAAATCCGCTAGCCAAGACGGGGAATCCCTTCCGTAGATGTCATGGATAAAGTGCCGAATTACCCTAGACTTCAAGATGTTTCTGTAGTGATTCTTTCGATAGAAGATGATGTCGTAAAAGATGATTTGATCAGAGAGGTCCAACAGTTTTGGCTGTGTAGATACATGTAAAGATCTCCTAACAACCTTTTATTATGTCGATTAACACCCTGGTCTGAAGTGTCTACAGTGAGCTCACAACATCTGCGATATCCTGCATATGACTTGTTGTCGCCCCCAAAGGCTTATTCCGCTGGTTGAACAAATGAAGATTGAAAACATTCAATGGAGAAGAAAATCTCACATAAGAACAGAAGCCGCTTTTGGATTCATGCGGCGCAACCGTTGATATCTGGGTTTTATGTTCAACGTGTGCACCCAAACCTTGTCTCAACGTTGAACTTAACTTCGTTTCACGGTACTTCATATGGCAATGCAGGATGTCATGTAACATTAAAAGTACTTAACAGTGATCATATATGAATTATGTTGTGAAAGTTATGAACAAGCTGTCATCGGCTGTGAGGGACTTTGTGTCTATTAATGATCGTCAAGTTTCTAAGATTATATCGTGAAATTTATGACAAGTGTCTGTTCCCTTGGCAAACCCGTATAAAATAATAAAATTTACAGCTTCCTACCAAAGCTATAACACGTGTTCGAGCAAATTTTCCTGATGGCTCCAGCAAGGTTGCTTAACTGAAGTATCTTACTACGCCGAGCTCATCCATCAGTATGTAAGGACAACTGAAGTATGTGTTTTGCTGACATGCACTTTCGCAAAGCTATATTAGAAAGAGGAAACGATCAGATACATCCCATTGTTGGCGAAATTGCTACCGGAATATTTGAACACGTCGTGTCACTCTTGACCTATGGTTCTCAGGTACGGCCCTGATATGTGCAACAACAGCTCGGCAGAATCATGAAGTACACAATAAGAGGAAATTGAGCGCTTTTCATGAGAACACACGAGAAACTAACGCCATAGCTCCGTTGTTGTCCTTTGCTTGTATAAAATGGCTAAGGAAGAAAGCCTGGAGACTCGCATGTGTTGTTTTGAACCTCACTGTCTACGGAGTGTTTAGCAGCATCATATCGTGGCTCCTAGGTTACCACCCGATGATTCATTCCAGAACTCAGAGCATGAAAAGGTTCTGACAATATTTCCCTCATAACATCAAGACTTGAGGTGTTAATTTAACTCCTTCAGTAGAGGAATTTATTCCGCTCACTTCTCGACTTACACGGACTCCTTCGCCAAGCACCGGCTCAACGCTTGATTGACTTTTTGAGCTCCAGCTGCCTTTAGTAGCTCTAGCTAGAAACTCACTAACTTAGCCGCGACCGATCCAGATCTTTCTTTAGCGACTCGATGACTTCATCATTACCACGTGTGTCTGTCTCGTCCAAGACAAGCTCCTGGAGATGGCTAGACCGGATCAACGGCTCAGAGACATAATAGCGCATAAGAATCCATTGTCATGACAGAGATGAATGTTATCATTGTTATGATCCATTGACAAAGCATATGATCCAGTCAATCCGTCTCGAAAACAAAACTGCATCATGGTGAAAGTCATGCACTTGTTATGATCGACATGTTTTACCTGGAAACGCTGGGGTTTGCCGATACCCGAGCCAATTGTGCAGAGAGTAAACAAACTGCGTATCATGATGGGCACGTCATCACGACAACGGCGGAAACACTGACGAATGAGAAGCTAGAGTATGCCAATTCTGGTTGCCTGTTGCGAGAAACAAAAAACAGTTTCCCCACAACTCGTTCACCCACACTATCAATCAATCGGTGTGATTGCGATAAGACCTCGCATCGACTTCCACAATCCACAAACGCTTGTCTAGCGAATTGTAAGCTCTTCTTCACAGCCGAGTCTGGTTCCCGTGTGAGGATCTACCTTGACAACAAGCTTCATGCATGGACCTAGCTGGGCCTGACGTGTGGCCGGGTTCATGGCATGGGCGTCTTTCAGCTTTGACGGGACAGCCAGACAGCATCCCCGTATAAGTCAGTCTTATATCAGTAGTACCAACTAAAGAGGTACCTCTGCTTTTGGTCTAACACCCCGGACAAACTTGTGTGACAGTGTGTCACTGCAGCCAAGAGACTGGACTTGTAAGTCTTGAGGCCTGTAATAATCTGTATGGGCTTTTGATGACCAGTCAGCGAACAACACACGGCTTGTTGATATTGGTTTGTTTGCGTGAGCTGAAGCCTTGTAATTCCTTGTTCCTTGTTCCTGATGTATATCCGATTAAGCTCATCGGTCAGCACTGCCAACTCACGATCACAAAAGAGGTTCATAAATCCCAACATCGATGTGTAAACTGGTTATTCTTTGGTGGCGCTTCGACATTACCACCTTAATCCTGCTTTGAGTTGAAAATCGCATCCTCACATACTACATACGTGTCCCATCGTCCGAAGCTCCAGGGCCCTGCAGCTTATAACAGAGCCTGATATCGGTGACAAGTTGGCATACCTTGTCAATACATGGCGATTGTAAGCCCCTTGCACACCCCTTATAACGGCACATTCCCTAAAGGGCTGAGACTGGCCGGTAGATATTCCTACATGACGTTGTGTTACAAATTCTGAAGCGTGACAGCTTCTTCAAGTTTCCAGTGGCCGAAATGTTGCAATGATTGAATAGCAATTAACATGAAATCAGAAGTATTAATTTGCGACAGGGATTAGCTAGTCACAACGGAGGAAATCTCCCGCTGGAGGATTACCGGGCGAGTTTCATAACCGGAAAATCATGGAACAAGCACAGCAAGATCGAGATCGCGAATTGTCGATGGGCCTGTTTTCCTTTTATTTATCGCTTGCTGATGTTTCATCCGCGGAATTGGAACTTGGCGGGAGCTTCGGAGACCGGGTTGTGCCAATTAACCGGAAGATTCTGTGGGCCTTGGCTCTTTGGCGAGCGAGAAACCAAGGAAGCTATCACGGATATTCAGACACATGTACCAAAGCAAACCAGAGCTTTAGCTACTGTACTGCTACTTTGCGCTATCTCGCGTGAGGTAAGAGTTCAAAGGTCGAGTTATCAGACCAATGAGGTCAATCCTAGCTGTCCATCCATTGCGGCTCCCTAATTACTTTAAGCTCAAGGCGCAAGGTTAGCTTGGTAGATTTTCAAGTTTTGCTGGGCTCATTGGAGCGGCGCGGAAGATATCGAACGCTCCAGACTTTCGGGAGCCATATATCCCGTCCAAGTATGCTTTGAGAGAAACAGCAAAGGACCGACATGAGGAATTTTCCTCTGGGTTTTCGCCACCAGATTTCCTTGTAGATTATCGACAGATGTGAGGGTCTCTACTACGTATGTGTAAGTGCAGCGTGACAGACGACAAACAAGGCCCTAAACATGACAGCCTTGGCGTGACAAGAACCCACGACTCGAAGAGATGCAACATGCATTGCATCTGCAGCTTCGAGTCTCGAAATTCTTGGCGAGTCGGAATACGGCGCATTTTGTGGATGAGTTTTGTTGGAGACTTTTACAACATTTTACTCAACCCCAACTCCCCACGAGAATTCGGCTAAGGCGAAGGCGAAGGCGACACCATCAAGTTTTCTGCTACTGTACTGTTGTGTTGGTGGTGGTTCTCTTTAGATACAGCCCACACGGTCATGGCCGAATGGCACCCCACGTGGAGAACTGCGCTTAGAAGCGAAGCGAAGCGAGAACGGATAGACAAAAGTCAATTGTCTCTTGTGGCTTCGGGCATTTTATCAATGACAACGTGAAGTGCTTCTAAGAGACGGGATAAGAGGGGAACATGTGCCTAGAGAGGAAAGGATCAGGATGGGGCTGACGCTTACTTGACGTGACTCGAATTGGAGATATTTTTCAATTCCATTAATTAACAGTGCATTGTATAAGTCGGGTTGATCATGAGTGCCATCAGAAACATGGGAATGGTTATCCGATCTGCTGCTCGATATATCCGTACTTTATCGACCGGTGGCTGCATCGATAACTTGACATGGGGGCATTGCTGGTGATTGACGAAACTGCAGCATGATCTGATGAATCAGACGTCAAGGTCACTTGCTATCAAATGAAGCCATTGACAGACATTCGCAATGGCCGGATACATCCTCACTGATCTGAGTACAACAGCTACGGTGATGCCCCGCTACGGATACTCATCCTTGCATTGGGGTCAGGCCTGGTCTAAGAAAGCTGCAGTTTCCCCAGTCTCCGGAGTCGGACGGAGCTGAAGGCCAGCGAAGTGGGCGGCTGAAAGAGCCAAAGCATGTCACTCAACGGTGAGAAAAGACGTGTTCTTGCAGTAGCCGGTGAGAGTTTATTAGAATTAGCTCAGCTTGACAGGGCTGGGCCGTCCGGCATCAGAGAAAGCGGGGGAGAGGCAAGTTGACTGAGAGAAGAGAAGAGAAGAGGAGACTTTGAGAATTGAGATAACATCACCTACCTAGGTATCTATGAAGCGAGGTTGTACTCCAAATTTTTACCGGGAAACATCAGTTCATCCGACATCAACAGGGAGGGGTTCATTTCCCTACCTGGACAAGGGCCAATCTGTAGGGCCGCTCACATACACCTGTGCGCTTACATGAACTCCACGTATGGTCTGAGTAAGGTCTTGCAAACCCGTGCTTGGTGGTATTATCTGCTACTGCAAGGGTACCATATCTGTTGGTAAGATATGGAGGAGTAATTGCAGTGGAGGCAACAGTCTGACTACAGCCGGTGACAAGCAAAGCCTGAAAAGCCACTATGTGATGATCATCAATCACCCTTGAAAGCCAGTTGTCAGAATAACTCTCTTCTTGCATATAGTTCACGCCAAATCAGAATCTCGGTCCCGGGCGATGGGATACTGTACAATGTATATGTATGTACAGCGGCCGTCTGCATTTGCATGACACAGGATGAGGTTGCACTGGATCTCTGGAAAGTTACTTCAAGGCCCACGGGTGTTGAGATTGGCTAAAATGGCCTTTGAGAAACCCCTTTTAGTTTAGGAACTTTCCGCATACAAGGTTAAGGCATTCGCTTCTGTAAACGATTGGATCACATGGGAATTTAGTCGAAATCCATGCCTTTCGGGGTCCATCCAATAGCTATGGCTCTACACCTCTTTCAACTCTTGTCAAAAAGTAGTTGTGGTGTCGGATCGGTCGGCGTACCTGGATTTTGTCTCAATGAATCTGGCTCATGCAATTTCTGAATGGTATGCTTTTCATTAGCCTCCCTTATCTGGAGTAACAATGTCAGTGTAGGCTTAATATTATGAATCACCATACCGACGTTGCTAGAATCAACCAATCCAAGCCGTCCCTGACATTGATCAGGCGGCATGACTGTTTCTCAAGGGGTCACAGCGACCTTCCTCGTGCTACACCTGTCTGTGCAATGGGTCATATGTGCTACCACTGCTGAAGCTTCTTTGTTATTATCGAATTCCTGGGATGCCCTTGACGCAGGGCACAAGCACAAGCAAGGAGAACCGCTGCTGGAACATCGTTTTCTACAGCTTTGAGACAAACATTGAATTGGCTACAGCCGTTATGCCAGAGACGAGACTTCTAACCAACCGCTTACGGAAGATTCAACGTAGCTGAGTTTGACATGAACGCAGTCAGTTTAGTATAGTTTGTTCGCGGGATTTTGTCTTTGATGGATGATTACACCACAAAGTGACCCCAAACCCCCACCCGCATCTGGATCTAATAAGGATTGTAGGGAAGGGCAGTTCTTGGCGCGGCTCAATGCGCTGCAGCGTTGCGGTACAGGCTCCATGACCCATGTCACTGCCAATGTCTCAAGATGCTCACATCACCCTGACCGTCAGTCTCGTCACCGTTCTGTCCTGCAAACTTGTCTCCCCAGCTGGCCTGGCATGCTATTTCACGCATTGTCAGCGCGCTACAGATTCATTGCATGGACTAGGGTGTGAGTGAATGGGCGATCTAGTGATTCAACCAACTCTTCAACAGCGACAGAGACAACGAATTGTGAGTCGTTCTCTTGCGCAAATGAATCACTTCAATTCAAGCCATGGTCGGTTGCAATACGATACCCCAGTTGTCGCATTCGTTAGGTAATTAATCTATTCCATCGCTTATCTGTCAATGCAATGCTAGCCTGGTTCAGTTAAATTCAGAGCAAAAGACAAAAACGCCTCAGCAACAACCGGCTATCGCCCTACGAGTTCGGGGATGGCCTAGCACGCCTGGCCAGGCCAGACCAGGCATTGCATGCAAGAACATGACATCACAGTCGATTGCAGGGTCTGATTGGATAGCGCGCCAGGCTCTTCCTCGGTGGTGTGCCTTCAGCTGTCCCACGTTTGGGGGACGCCAGGGCTGACTTGTTCTAGCACGAATTGCTCCAGTTGGAGTTGAAACTGGGGAGGTAGGAGACGATGTAAGAGGTTAATAGCAGGCGATTAAGGACCAGCATTTTAATAACATGCCAACAATTCTGTTGCAGACCAAGGCATTGGATAGAGGGCGACCAGAAATCAGGTTCTCAGCATGAATGGGAACGAGACGGATGTAACAAAGAGTGAAGCAGCATCAGCATCAGCATCAGCATCAGTAACCTCAGTCGAGATAACGCCCCATGTTCCACATTCTTTCGCATCTTTAGACGCACCACTAGAGCAATTCACCTTGACGAAACATTAATTCCTTACGGCTAAACTCAACCCCCAATGCTCTGTAATATCCTAAACAAGAAACCAATGATCCTTTGCAACAGAGCCAAGACAACTGGTCTCGGCGGGCCAAGAACTGATGATCTCCAACTCGACATCATAGAGGTACATGCCGATTCCGTAAAAGTACCTCTAGACAGCCGCTTCTAGCACTAGAGCACCTATGAATGGCCGACCATGCGCTGAAGGTGCTTCACCATTCTTCATGGATGCCCATGTTCATGCCCATGCTAGGCTATGGAAAGTGTCCGCTTGTTAGCGGTGATCCACCTGCAGGCGACCACCCACTAGCGCTGGAACCCACTAAGCCCATCCGGACCTCACCTAACCTAAGGTGCCCTCCGCTGGGCTTCCCTCCATGGCCCATGCAACGTTGGACTGCCACTGCCAGTAGACGGGAAATCGAAATCCTTCTTAGTCGGCGCCTCTGCCCACCATCCACTTCTGCTCTCTCTTCTTCTCTCTACATATCCGTGCAACAACAAAACACCAACTCTGCCCATATTGGTACATTCATATCTATACCTACAATACTCACGATACTTGGGCATCTCTTCTATTCACTGCTTCCGTCGTCACACTCACACCCATCCTTCGCCTTTGGCTCCAACGCCCCGCTTTCTGGCGCGCTACTCAGCTCAGTCTCACTTTTTTCGGCTCCCTCTATAAACCCGCCCAGCCGCGCCTGACGGGGTCAACCCTCTCCCTACTCTCGGACAGACGCCGCTACCCGCGATCAGCAAACACATAAAGTACTCGACGTCCCCCCCTCGGCGTCGTCTCGCCTCGCCCTGTGTCATGTTGGAACCACAGGCTATGAGAGGGCATATGGACCAGACAGTCGGCTACGGACATTCTCGAACACGAACCACTTCCTCAAACGCCTTTCCCATGCAATATCAGACTTCTCACCTCGCCCAGCCGGGCCACAATCTCTCGCAGAACCGCCGCTCACCTTCTGTGAATACTTTCAGCACCGCCTCGAGCATCCCTCCTCCTGCCGCCTACCGTTCTTCTTCACAATCGGAGCTTCGTCGCTCCACATCTAGCCGCTCAGGCGGAGCCAGTCAGCCCTCCAGCTATGTCGCTCTTCTCCGAAAACAAAAGGGCACCGTCTGGTGTGATCGCTCCCAATATGAAGACCCACGACTACTGGCTCAACAACGTGCTGCAAAGATGCGAGCAACTCTCGAAGTTGTCGGTGGATCTCGCACTTCTTCCGGTGGTGCCGGAGGAAGAACAAGCACAGGCCTCAGCACTACAAATAAGGTTGCCGCCAAGATTCCCAAGATTCGACACCATGGAAAGACTCCCGTTGTTGGCTACGCTCCAGGCGAGAACCATGTCGGTGTCGGCGGCGTGCCCATGCGACTAAGTGCTACTGAAGTTGAGGCTGAGAGCAGCGGAGACGAGAACGTGCCTGGCGGAAACAAACCTCATCACCGTAGAACGGGGAGCAGCGGACGAAGCAGCACAACCAGCAGCCGCCGAAACCTTGCCTACCGATCATCTGGAGGCATGGGCAGCCAGCATAGCCGAAGGTGGAGTCCTGGTGACACACCTGAGCGCACTGGCAGCTTGGTGGAAGCTACACCCGAAGATATTGTCGACGACGCTGCTAGCGGCAAGGCTCGCAGCATGGCGAGCGGCAGCAGTGGCGAGCGCGCCGACAACGTGGGCGAGTTGAGCAACGCTCCTAGATTGGCTGCCAACTCCCTCATGCACTCGGCGCTTACTCGAGAGAAGAGTGTCAAGTCAGCTGATGAGCTGAGGAGACGTGGAAGTGTTGATGAGCGAACATCTACCCTTAGCTCTGGCCGTCTTTTTATCGCCAACCCCGATTAAAAAGATTTACACGCGATACAAACCCCCACATCTGGCTATGAATCACTATATTATGACACGATGAGCCAAGAGGATGGTTCTTTTCTCCATCATTCGTTACAGCACACTTCGAACCAGGAGGTGGCTTGCATTGGTCGGCGTTCTAGCATTGCTTTATCTTTTGCTTTTCTACACACACCACCTATCGTTTTCAGGGGCGTCACACCCTACGAATTTCCTTTTCCAATCTCTCGCTATCATCATCTCTACACCCCTCGAATGGACGAAGTGTGCATCTGGAGCGGGGACTCCACTGTCGTTGACGGACATAATGTTTGAAAGATACCTCTGCCTCTATAGCCAGGATTCAAGATAAAAGTATGCTTAATGAGATACCACCCCAATGATCTCATTTGAGAACAAGGGGCTTCAAACCAACCAAACCAAAGATAATGCCATGCCTCAGTCCCTGTGAAGTTGAATTTTCTGTGGATCTAATGATGATCGGCTCCCTCTCGTATTGCGTATGTCCATATCGAGTAAACTCGTCCTGTACGTCAGGGTTCCAGTGACGCTACCGTCCACTTGGTTGTCTCGTCAGTTCACTCAGGTCCCTTACCGGCGCCAATCGTTTATTCTCGGCTACTGTTACTAGATCGGCCCCTTAATGATATCACTGGATCCCCATGTTGGCAGTGGATGGCAATTTATCGAAATGGGCATGTCGATCGCCCAAGTCAGGTACCAGGTTAGCCGCAAGCGCTGGTCAGTAGGGTCTTTTCATGACTATGGCGTTCAGGCTGCCACGAGGTGCACAGCCACAGACCCTTCGAGATTCAATAACCGAGGCTTAGCCGTCCCTTCTCTGTCCTGTCACCTTCACCAGGCCAACTCTGTCAACGCGTTGTTAATTGCCCACTTAAAGTTGGGGCGCCAAATCGACGCGTCGACTCGCGTCTTCTATTAAGTTTGTACCCCAAAGGGGAGGCTTCCCTTTCAGCGTTACTTCATGCCACCTGCGGATCTCGTGCACCTACCAAACAGATCTTCCCCCTCTCTCCAAACAATAACCTGAAGCTTCAAAGCACAAAGGCTTTTTTCAAATGAAATGATCGTTTGGGCCTTTTTTTTAAGTTCTTTTCATCGACTCCCTATCACATGATTTTCTTCCTTTTCACGATACCTAGCAAGCGCCTCCCTCAACACCCATATCAATCTTCACACCTCACATACCGCGACACCGCACGACTTTCGCTTTTAGCGAACAGTAATTGAGCTGATTAGCTCCGAATAACACACCATGCCCCTCTACGAACTTTCACCGAACATTCAGGAATCTGAGGCTACGGGCCGCAAGAGAAGTCACGATGAATTCGCTGGGGATAACGATGGAGTAGAAGCTTCTGAAGATGTCAAGCTGCCACCTTTGGCCCCTGATCAGCCCAATGGGGAGTGTTGTAAGTTGATATGCTGCACTGCTTTCATTAAATACTAATTATCCATAGCAATGCCTTCCGTAGCTGGCGAAAGAGCACCCTCGCCGGCTTCATCAGAACTCAGTGATCCTGGCACTAGCACTCCTCCTCGCATGTCCCCATCTCCCCAGACGCCATCAAAAAAACAAGCAACACAGACTACTGTCGCTTCAGCATCCAAATCGACGACGATATCCCTAGCAAAGCGAAAGAAGCTGACACCAACTGAGAAGGCCGAGAAGGAAAAGGAAAATGCCAAAATAAAGGCGGAAAAGGAGAAGGAGGCCGCTCGACTCAAGGAGGAACGTGAACAGAAGGCTGCTATCCGTGCAGTTGAGAAAGCCACGGCCGAAGCGGAAAAGGCTGCCAAAGCTAAGGAACGTGACGAGAAGAAACGCCAGAAAGAAGAGGAGAAGAAACGCAAGGACGACGAGAAGAAGCGAAAGGAAGAGGAAGAGGAAAAGAAGGCTCGGCAGCAACGGACACTCGGCGCTTTCTTCAAGGTTCCAAGCACCCCTAAGAAGGCCGTTGACAATACCCAACCCAAGAATGCCACGCCAGGAGCTGCCAGCCCCGCCAAACCTGCCAGCAAGCCCACGCAAACCGAGTACGAGAAGATGTTTAAGCCTTTCTTCGTCAAGGATCACACACGAGTTGCCCACATTGGCCCTAAGATGGACATCGAGACGCGCGAGGTCAAATCAAAGATACTGGACGAATGCATCGGTGGTCAGCGAGCTGGAGAATTGGATGCTTCTCGATTCGACCCAATCCACCTTTTCGCTCTGCCTAGCAAACCCCCGAAGCGAGGCATGCTCCATCATCCGGTTAAGCACATCATGGAGCAAGTCTACAAGGAGACAGACAAGGCAGAAAACGCGGGCCCTGAGCATGCTGATAAGATCATGCGAGACACCCGTCAGAAGCTTTCCAAGGTGCCTATGAAGGTGATCGCATTCTCACAAGACGTGCGACCACCTTATTACGGAACCATGACCTTCAAGCCATTTGTTCTCGGAAAGCTCAACATGAGCCAATTGGCTCGCAAGCCTACTGGAAGACGACTGCCTCTTGACTACGATTATGATTCAGAAGCTGAGTGGCAGGAGGAAGAAGAAGGCGAGGATCTTGATGTTGATGACGACGAAGAAGAAATGGACGATGAAGATGACATGGATGAATTTCTTGACGACTCGGAAGATGCCGGTTTATCTCGACGAATCTTTGCAAACACATTGGAGCCAGACAGCACCGGGATCTGCTTCGAGAATGGGAACGCTTTAGCGAATCGAGTCATTTATGAACACAGAATGGAGTTCATGCATGGTAAGAGTTGATTGAACTTGAGTGAGACGGGGTGTAGACTAACATATTCTAGATGGACTTCAACAAAGCTGGGGCATCAATCCATTCTCAACAGAGTATTGGGAACCTGAAGTCAAGAATAAGACAGCCAAGCCAACCAAAACCACACAGGTATCTGATACTAGCGCCAAGATGCCACCTCCTCCCACACCTGCCAATGCGTTTTCAGCGTTGGCAAATGGCGGCAGCAGCAGTGGTGGTGATGCGCCAAAGCTCGTCAAGTCCGAGCTGATGGACGATGTGAAAAGAGCGATTTTGGTCAACAAAGATTTATCCAAAGTTGGAATCATCGACTTTCTTTACCACCAATTTCGGGACAATGTGTCTCGCACAGAGGTGAAGAATACGATCGAACTGGTGGCAGAGAAGACGGGTAAAGGACGCTCCAAAAAGTGGGCGTTGAAGAGTGGACATGAGATTGCCTCATGAAGACTGACTGGGAGTATCGGAACAACATGGTAATTTTTTGACTGAATATTAGCGTCGGAGTGCAAGGTCTGCTTGGGATTGCTTCATGGAATTGATTGAAAGGGGAAAAGGAGGTCAAAGTTCAATTTTACAAGCATCAGGACGATGTCGCGGTATCTGACATTGCATGCGGTAGACATGGAGTAGATACCCTTATGCTATTCAAGTTGGTGAAGAGAATACCAATCTATTGAGAATTAATGCATTTGAGTTGTTGATGTGAACGAATGAGTGAGTGTTTTTGAGAATTCTATGCAATAGAAGTGTCATTCGTGTAAGAGCTCCTGTATGGTGATGGATGTGATGACGGAGCTTGCGGGGCCAAATTAAAGAGCTGGGGGGACCGCGCGCCCCTGAAGATTGTTTAAGTGGATGTGATTCTGGAACCGTTTTCCATTCCTCCAAAAACCAAAACAACTTGACGAATCATTCTACATCCTAATAAGCTCAACGCTTCGTTTCGATATCCAAGCCACGAGTCAGATCGCATCAATTGGTGGCGCTCGCTCGCTGAACCAACCCTTCTACCTACCTTGGGTCTTGCAGGCGATTACGAAGCTCGCCTCTTGCGCCTTGGAACTCTCAAAGCTCTCGAACAATCCCACCACATTCCTTCGACCGCGCGCAATGATAAACCGATCACAATAGCATCCAACGTTCACTTTAATCCTCTCAACTTCTTCTCCTGTTATCGGCAGCGCGACATGTGCGCTCGCCCAGTATGGAGGATCCCTGGGGTTCCCCTTGGACCAGCGACGAGCCCCCAAAGATAGATCTTCCCGCGCCGCCGCCGCATGCGCATTTTACCGCAGACCACTCCGGCAGCTCGCAGCGCGTATCGCCTGCTCATACGCCGTGGAACGAAGACGATGATGCTTGGGGCGGATGGGCTGAGGCGGGTAAGGATAACAGCCCGCGCTGGGGGAGAAGTCCTGGCTTGCGGCCTATAGGGGGTAGTCCCGCTGGTTCGAGGTTACCATCGCCGACGCCGGATCCATGGGGTCAGTTGCCAACGTTCGACACAGCACGGTTACGGAAGGAGGATAATGGAGATTCAGCGATCAGTCTGGGTGAAGGACTGCGACCGATTATAGGGCGTGTGGCGACGAGGACGCCATCTCCTGCGCGGTCACTTAAAGAGAACGCGGCGGATATTTGGCAGCGACCAGACCCGGCGCTTTCGAATAGAAGTGTCAGCCCCCTACCGAGCGAGGATGAAGGTCGGCCGGGATCACCGGATGGAGTGCCCAGTCCAGCTTTACAGCGTGGAACGATACCGGCTCCTTTGCGACAGCCGTCGAATAAAGTTTCTGGGCTGGTGGAGATGTACGATGATATGGCTAAAAGGAGTCATAGTGCCTCGCCTATAGATCCATCTATGAGGAAGGTTTCGGATAATATGTCGGTGCAGGACGTCACGTCTGAACCAAAGATTGATGGACCAGAAGAGCTTGAGGAAGAGTTACAGGTGAATAATGAACCGGAACCGGAGTCAGAGCCAGAACTGAAGGAAGAGTCGAAATCAGATTCGGAATCGGAATCTGAGAAAGAGTTGGAGGTGAAGGGGGAGTCAAAGCCTGAACCGGAGCCAGAATCAAAAACCGAGATCACGCCCGAAGAACCACTAAAGCAAGATGTGGAAGTGATGGAGAAAGAAACGGAAGAGTCGGTCAAGGTACAAGATCAAGAACAAACAGAGTCGGACTCATGGTCAGATTTTGAATCACCTTTAAAAGAGGCCCCTCAAGATGATATTCAGGAATTGGAAGTGGAGGTTTCTAAAGAACAACCACAGACTATCGAGACTGCAACCCAGGAAGAAACGGCAGAAGAAGCTGCACCTGCGCCAGTACGACCAAAACTACCACCAGTACCCTTCTCAATCGATATAACAAAGCTTGGTGATATCTTCCCATCAGTCGATACCGCCTTTCCAGCTCCAGAGCCGATACCTGATATCATTATCGACGACAGCTTCACTTCCATTTCCGAGCGCAAAGCTTGGTATCTCATGTCGAGACCTGGTTCAATGCGGAAGCATAACTTGGGAGACGACGAGAATTATGTGCGGGTAGGCTGGGGAGACTCTCACGTCCGTGAGCAGTCTATCAGAATTGTTCGACGATGGATGGAGGAAGACTCGATAACAGGGCGTGTCGTTCTGGGCCGAAGAAATGGTGCTGCAGGTGCGAAGATCTTCAATTGGGATTCATCAGCGCCATCGACAGAAATCTCAATCTCTGAACTCTTGGCGAGGAAGAACCATTCCAGACAGACGTCAATGGCCTCCAAGGGAACAGCTGCGTCACCCATGGCTGCAGCATTTGGATGGAGCAACAGCCCGGTTCCTTCGCCAACTACTGCCGCACCGCCCTCTGTGCCTCGCACTTCGGACGTAAGTGAGCCGAGGGCATCAGTAGAAGCTTCACCAGTCGAAGCCACAGAGACTTCTCCCATCTCAAAGACAAACCCGCCTCCTATTGCATCTCCTCCAAGACCACGTATTACTGAGGAACCACCTTCTCCAATCAAGCCTATACCGCTAAAACCTACAAACCGACCTATTTCTATATCGCAACCTCCGCCAATCCCAGCATCTCCCACAATTTCTGAACCTCGGTCCCCAATCAATCCTCCTTCACTCCTGTCGACAAACCGACCGACATCGGTCTCACAAGCACCAACATCACCTCTAGCACAGCCTCCGACAAACGCAGGATGGGGCGAAGAGGAAGACGACGATGATTGGGGAGATATGGTTTCGTCGCCTACAGTTCAAACAAACGGCGGGTTTACCTCTATGGACGCGATTGTGGATTCTAAAGCGGCCAACAACATAGAACATACCAACAAACCTTCGATCGCAACTCAAGCACCGTTTAATGATTCCCCCGGGAGCACGCCTGTTGTGGAAACAATGAGCAATGGTCGTCCTTCTATGGATACTTTTCCTTTACCGCCACAAGGCTCTGCACCTAATCACTCGCAATCGCCCACGAACGCTTGGAACGTTCCATCACTCCAGGGCATAATGTTGAGCCACTCCAGGTCCAATACCATCGATCTGAGTGCATCGCCTATGAAGAGCCTAATCCCTAGCCACTCACGGTCAACGACTGTCGACTTGGGAACGCCTCGCTCAACTCTGGAAGACTTTACATCCACAAACTTGATGTCAATCACGGCAAAATCGCCCATCGAGCACACAGACAAAGTCAATACCTGGGACTCCTGGGGTTTGGGTTTGCTAGGTGATTCCAACAAGCCCGTTAGATCAAGGGATGATAGTGTGTTGTCAAACCAAAACCTTCAAGTCCATCCCCAGGTCGACACCCTCAAAGGCATGGCGTCTCCTAAAAAGCCACGACCAATGTCAATGCCTGTTCCTCCACGACCACAAACGGTCGTAGAGTCGCCTAAAGACGACGAAATCGTCGCGGATATTCTTCGAGGTCTGCCAGATCTCTCTTATATGTTACGATAGTGCGGAGTAGTCATGAGGAGTAAGAGATGGAAAACATGCATAGGTGGATGGGGCAAACATTGTTAGCAGGAAATTACTTGGAATGATTGGCTGATTGCCGGATGTATATTAATCATTGAAGGCGTTGATCCTTGTTTTGCAGTAAAAGCTGGATAGCATTGCCGTTATAATTGTTTGAAAACAAAATAGAACTTATGAAGTCGTTGCAAGCAGTTTTCTGGGCCTTTGTCTCCATAGCATGCCAGACAAGACTGGCAAAATCTCCATAGACAACAAATAAGGGTGAGGCAAACTTCAGAGAGCGGACTATCAGTAGACTAACCTCGCTTCGGTCCCATGATGATCTCTTCTACAGCGCTCATCTACTCTTATATTATACATGGTTATTCTAGCTATGCAGCAACTCCTCAATGCCCTTAAAAGTTCCTATTTATATACATCACAGCCCAGCCACCTCAGACGTCGATACTGAAGAACAAGTACGAGTTAGGTCCAGAGCAAGGTTCCGAGCAGCATTTGGAAACTTGCTACTATACTGCACAACGAAGACAGACCAGCATCACTCTCGAGTTGATAAGTTGGTGTTTGAGTCTGCCGCACGAAAGGAGTGGACTATAGAACTCACTCATGAGAGATGCGACACATTCGCCAACACATTTGCGATCTTCTATATATAACTGATTACGGCACTACAGGCCATCGGTCTTGATACATGGCTCCTTTCAACTACCCACAAGAAGCAGGAGAGTCTGTCGCACGGGTTATTTCTCTATAATGAGTCAAATTCGACAGCATTCTCGATTCAGTCTATCAGATATTCGAAACCCCTATTACCGAACATGTCGTGCGTTTTCTGAATACCTTCATTTGCGGATGCGCATCATTGGGCCACTTTAATCTTCTCCTCATCCGAACATCTACAGACATTGGAGTGAGAGCTTTTTTTTATTGTTGAAGGGTTGAGATTAGTTGTCCTAGCGTAGGGAAATCCATTCAAAAATAAATTAATATTTGAAACACTAAATTGGTTCTAGATTTCTGGTTCACTTCTTCCGCCACAGGGTAGGCAGGTTCGCTCTAAGACGAATTGGAAATATGAATGCAGGATGTATTGTATTTATTAACTGTCTCTAGGAGGCATATTTCGCTATGTTCATGTCTAATCTGTGCAATAAAGAACGAGATTTGCAGAGGATTTGAGTACAGTACTTCTAGCCTTGTCAAAGGATTATATCTCCATCGACTTGATCCACTAACACTTGACTCTATCTATGTCTTTATTCCATTCCGTGTTTCCCTTGTAAAATATCAATCCAAGGCATAAATGAACCTGACAATATTGTGGGTGATATTGTGGTAGCTCATGAACATGTTGATGATCTTGCATAGAGCACGAGTATGTGCTGGACACTTATTGTTGAATAATTTGAAGAGCCCCTGAACGAAACAAAGAGTTAGCATTCTTATGCATAAGAGCAGTTGACAGGTTGACTAACCGGTGGCTGGATGCCCGGAGACTCTTGGCTCTCTGTTCGACTCTCATAAAATTCGAGTGTTGATGAGGTCTTCGTGTTGTCGATATTCTCCCAAGTCAAAGTAGATTCTTAGAGATGCCTACACCGCAGCAACTCATGCCCTATGGCCACGGCCTCATCCGGCACAACCATAGCATTGCTTGATGACGTCGTCTATAAAACTCGCAACCGTCACAAACATATGTCCGAATGAAGTCGTCGGCGTGTGGCTCAAGGGCTAGAGTAACACCCTCATTGCAAGCACCTCTTCCAAAGGTGCCGCAGTCGTCGCAGTCTGGAAGAAATTGTGCCGTTTCCTAGAGGTTGAATTTAAAATCGCAGTGCGCGCAGGTTCTGTAGAGAACGAGAGTTTGACACATCTTTGCCGGGTTTGAGATAACATGTGTTGGGATGGTTTCGCAGGGGATGGAGGCTCAATATAGTTGTGTTTAAAAATTTATAGATGATGAAGACGCGTTGTATGGATTAGATATTATGAGGTGAAGGAGTAAAAATCCAAAGAAAAAGGACAAAGAGAGGTATTTATACAAAGAGATGAGCAGGTGAATCACTGACAACAATCGCTTTGACGCGCGGCCATAACGAATCTGTTTGTACCAAATGACAGTGGTTCAAGGCCGAATAAGACCTTTTAAGCACTGTAAAGTCTTTGGGACACCATGACTCACTGGATAAACTCTTGGCTTGAGTAGGCATTTGAAGGCAACTTGTGGTACTATATTCTGGTGATACTATGTCCAGGCGATGATACACCAACAACTATCCAATCACCTGATTTATTCTCTGTTACCTTAACTCTCCGGTCTCCTCAGTGCCAACACTTCGTTTAGGCTGCAGCCTTCTTCTTCTTCTTCTCCCTTTCCGCCATCATTGCCTCCATGATCTTGATCTGAAGCTCCTGGCTCTCAAGAGTCATCTTGCAACGACACTGTCGGCATTTGTAGTTGGCGTTGGTTTCCCGAAGAGATTTATTAGGACATGTAGTACGAACTACGACGCAGGCGTCACCAGCCCTGCACTCCTTGTTGCTTGCGAACTCGATCTCCTCAATCTTGTTGCAGGAGATGCACTGGCGATGCCAGATAGTGATTGTGCACATGTTTGCTGATGTATGAAAGGACGTTGATATAAATACTAGGCTTTCTTTTTGCGTTCGTGGCGACGTCTTGAATGGTGGTTTATGCGAGTTGGGAATGATATCAAGAAGATTCAAGGATGAAACTCTGGAAAGAATATATAGTAGAAGTAACAAATGTGACATAGTCGCGAACGATGTCAGTTTTAATAGTTCATATGAAAATTCTGGAGTTAATAGAGCCTGTTCGTTTGGATGTGATGAATAGAGCCTATGTTCGTCCGCTTTGTTGTTTGTCTTGGTAACATAGAGTAGTTCGTGACTCAAACAAGCGTCGATCGATACAACGAATAGCAAACGCTCAATAAAAATAAATTTAACTTATGAACCCCTTTGACGAAGCAAGGTGAAGGGAAGACAACAAGGGAATATCAGATACGAGTACTGACATTTGATTTTGATGGCGAACGCAGTTCTGTGGTAGAGGCAACTACATTATGCTGATATTGAACAAGAGCCTCTTTGTCAAGCCCCTGCTTGATTCTTTGGATATCAGAAACGCTCTCTTTATTAGATGTGCTTCTAGCATTACTCAACCTTCTTCAGAAGGAATCTCCATCCCCTCTTCATTCTGCCTAGTCAACCCCGGCGGCGCAAAGATTACTCGATGAACCCTCACTCCTCTTTCCACCCTATCCAACCGGCTCCTCACATGTAGATTCCGTCTTGGTATGGCCGGCCTACAACCTCTACAGTATCGATCCCGAGCCCATCCTGTGGGACTAATTCGTCGAAATACCCAGCCCACGCCCTGTTCACAAGCTCCGTATGTAGCCAACTCGGTGTTCTCGGCTTCTTCGCACATTGGGCGATAAGCTCTCGACACTTCGTGGCGAAGGCGGCAGTTGGGACATTTTGCCCAGAATATGACGCCTTGGCACATTGTGTGTAGTGTACCGATAGTAAAGAAGAGCTGAATGGTCTAATGCTTGAGATAGTAGGAAAGAAGTGAAGATATGTTGGGCCGGAAGGGATCTAGTTATACCCCATTCGTTCGTCATATAGGCCTGATTCAATGGTCGCATCTCTTGTGATACACATGCAGATATAGCCTGTTCTGCTTATTCGTCATGAATCAACTAACACCAAGCACTCTTTATCACGGCAACGAATCCCGAATAGATGTTTATTTGTACACAAAGCACGTTCGATTCACCTCTGAGAACGAAAAGTACTCACTACTCCTCAGTCTTCTTGCCCTTATTCGCACGATACAGTCTTGCAAAAGCACCAGCCTCGTTCTTCAACAACTCCTCAGGCGGTCCAAACTCGACCAGAGAACCCTTGTCCAACACGCCAACCTTTTCAAAATCAAGCAGTGTATCAATACGATGGGCGATCATGATGATTGTACAGTCTGAGAACTCCGTGCGAATGACTTCCTGCATTCTTGCATCTGTCTCGGTATCGACGCTGCAAATACTGTCAGTAAAATAAATGGACGGATTATACTAATGGTTAACTTACCTGCTTGTTGGCTCATCCAGAATGAGGAGTGAACTCCTCTTAAGCAAAGCTCTTGCAAGGCAAAAGAGTTGTCGCTGACCATGAGATAAAAAGTTCTCGTCCATCTTCTCGTCCAGAGGATCATTATCATCACCGACCTTGGCTTTAATAACCGACCAAATACCAACTCGCTCCAACGAACTTCTGATATCGTCATCTGAAGCTGTATTACATGGGTCGAGGTTGGCTCGGATGCTATCACCGAAGACAAAGGGATCTTGAGTCAAACAACTCAGGCGCTGGCGGATCAGATATCTTGGTACCCTAGAAATATCCTCTCCATCAAGAGTGATCTGGCCGTTGACAACCTCTGCCATGCGGAGCAGAGCCTGGACAAAAGAACTCTTCCCACTGCCGCTTCGACCGCACAGGCCAAGCTTCTCCCCGGGCTTGACATTGAAAGAGAGGCCACGCAGCACAGGCTCAGTAGTTTGCCTTGAAAGTCAGTGTACTGAACATAAAGATTTTTTGAGTCACTTACTCATACTGAACATCCACGTTCTTGACTTCCAGACTACCCTGTCTCGGCCAGAACTCCCCTGGATCGTTGTCTTCATTTGCACTATGCTCATTTGGCGCAGAAGAGCAGAACATGCGAATTCGGGCAATAGCACCCAGCGAGGTTTCGAGGATTGACCAGTTGAGAATAATACCCTTCATGTTGGTGCCAAGTCTCATCATGTTGACCAGAGCAATGCCCAGGAGTGAAGGATCAATCTTGTCACGGAGAGTAACAGCAAAGACAACGAGAATGATTGTCAAGAAGGCTACCACCATGTCTAGAACCAGAGTCAGCCATCGCTGGATGCAGTTGAGGAGATAAGATGGTTTCTGAGCATCATCTATTCGGGCCAGGGCTTTGTCAGTATACGGCTGGGTCCAGCCAAAGGCTCGAATGGTAGCGAGTCCATCAATAGTCTCCAGGAAATGCGAAAACAAGGGAGCCTTGTGTTCAATCCTTAGCAAAAGGTCAGTAAATTTAGAAGAAAATTGCGTAGAATGCGTTTATCTTACTCTAGAAGACGAAGTTGCTTAGAAGTTCGGACATAAAAGCGCTGGATGAGGACGAGAACGGCTATCACAAAGGGGATCGAGATGGCGAACCAGCTCACAGCCGCCATAGCAAGACCTGCAGCTCCAAAACACGCAGCAACCTCTGGAAATGTATTAGTTGAAGTTCTGTGCCACTTTATCTGCTTCGTAGACTTCTTACCAAAAAGGAAGACCGATGAAGCAATTGGGAGGATAATATCGACATGACGCAAATCCTGACTGAATCTGGGAATGGTCAGTATGAGTCGCGTACTTGGTAAGGAGTCATTCGCACCTGTTGATCAGGGAGCCTGCAGCGCTGTTGTTGAGGAATGACAGAGGGGCACTAAAGAGTTGTCAGTGAGCGACAGAAGTGTGAATCTCTGCGGTTTAGATACCTCATAGCTGCGTTCAGTAGTCGTGAATGAAGCACCTTTCCACTAACTGGTGCACAAACCAAGAGGAACATCCTGAGAGATCATTAGCAACACCCACACACTTATAGACAGCAACCTACGCAATGGCAGCCGTGACAAAGAGGCCTTCAGAGACAGATAGTACAGTATAAATGCTGAGCCAGTAGCTAACATCCCTACTGTCACGGCCTTTCCCATCACCCCACCAAGTGATCCAAACATCTGATACAAGTCAGCCATGTCCTTATCCTCTCAGGGACCAAACTCTTACATCTAAAAGACGTAATGACTCCTCCGCTGGCGATGAAAAATGCCTGAATAAACATGTTGCGCAACCGGCTAGACTTGAAGTAGTACAAGAAAACGCTTCGGTCACTCTGGACCTCAGTCGGTTCATCTTGCTCTTGTTCCTTGGCGTCAGTTTTATCACTCTCTTCAGAAGATTGAGTTTCAGCTGAAGGCTGGTCGTTATGATCTTCATGATTTGAAATATCGAGGCCCTGGATATATCCTCCTCCAGATCGCAACTCCGGGAAGGTTCCCTGCTCAACAAGTCTACCGCCCTTGTCAAGAACGACAACATAGTCAGATTCGGGCAATCTGTTCACTAAACATAGTATTAAATAGCTGAAACACGATCCGAGAGTCGCAAACATACCTGCATGTGTAGCCAAAATAACAGTAGTCCCATTCTTTCGAAGAAGACCACCACCCTTCCCAAACACCCGAGTAAAAATGATCTGCTCCGTCACTTTGTCAAGTCCGCTAAAGACATCATCAAAAATAGCAACTGCCTTCCTGGAGTATAGAGCACGAGCAATGGCAATTCGTTGCTTCTGTCCACCGCTCAATTTGACTCCTTGCTCGCCAACCTCAGTAAGATCTCCTTCAGGTAACCGTCCCAAGTCGATAGTCAGATCACAGGCGTTGGTGACTGTCTCGAACCAGGCACTGTCATATCCTTTGGACTCAGCGATGATGTTGGCACGAATCGTCGCATTCATAACCCAGGGAGTCTGATCGCAAAATGCCACTTCTGGTGAATTCAGGGATATGTTGCCATTGGAAGAAGTTGTTTCACCTAAGATAGCCTTCAGCAAGCTCGACTTGCCAGAACCGACCGGACCAACCACCATGGTAAGCGATCCATTCTTGTGACTCGGGAAAGATGTGTTGATGTCTTGAAGAACAGCCTTCTCTCCCCAGTTAAAGTTGCCATCCTCAATCACGATTCGAGTTCCGTCAGCTCCGACCGGGATATCCTTCATCGGTGTCGCCTGGATGGTTTCTTGCAAAGGTTGCGAGCTGTCATCAGATGATCTCAATGAGCCTTTAAAGCGACCATGAATTTGGCGACGATCAATTCTCTCTTCCAAACTGAGGAAGTCCTCCATTCTTTTGAAACAACCAAAAACCGAAAAAGACCCCGGGATGCTCCCAAGAAGGTGTGATAAAGGATCCATCATGACGCCTAGGATAGATAGTGCCGTAATAGCTTGAGCTGCAGAGAATGGCTCGCCATTTCCGAATTTTGCTGCAAGTGCATATGCGCCAAAGGTGATCGCCTCAGTAATACCTATGTTGCAGTTGGCTAAAAAGGTGAGCAAAAGCCATAGCTACTAAGTCTGAGAAAGGCTTACTGATACAGTTTAGATAAACGTTGATCACACGGTAGTGTTTACCAGTATTGATTTCGTTATCTCTTTTCTGTGAAATGATGCTCTTGAATCGTTCTGAAAGTCCAAGCATTTTAACGGGTTTCATGGAACCAAGGACTTCGGAAGTGAGATTGATACGGTCTTGAGTTGCTTTCTGATATACTATCTGGCGTGAGACCATCATCTTACCAATGGAGCCCGTGAGAAAGAGAGAGACTACTGAATTAGCTTCATTCGGCCAGAGATGGAGTTTCACTCACTGATTGCTGTGACGATAGGTGCAGCGCAAACAGCGCCAAGTTGTGCTGCCAACAGGTACACGGCAATGCCGACTGTGAGAGCATTTGCCCAAGATTCTACCAAAAGCATATGAAGTTTCTCAATCAAGGTTTCGACGTCATTACCCATGAGCGTTACAGCTGAAGACTCGCTGAGATCATCGGTAGGAAGCTTCATCATCTTGCTATAAATCATGGTGATGAGGCCACCTCGCACCATGGCACCGGCTCTGAATGTCAAATGCTCATACCAAGCTGTGAGTATCTACATCGAGGGTCAGTCTGAGGATATCTCTGTGTCTCATTAGTAACGCACCGCGGAACCGATAAAAACGAAAGCGAATGCGCCGATTAAGCCATAGCCTAGGTTCATAGTCGACTCAGACTCGGGCATCGTGAGGAAACGTAGCGCATTGCTAACGAGAAAGGGTTGAGAAATATTCAAGGCAATCATGCCAACCCGAGGTAATACTATGCCAAGAAGTTCCCATCTCAAAACAGCCACAGTTGTAAGGAATAGAGAAGGCTTCGAACTTCGTGAAGTTGCTGAGGCCTCGAGTTAGAAAGCGATAGCTTTACCCGGTGAGGATGACATACCTTCCTTCCAAGATTTACCGAATCGAACTGTAAGCTTCTCTGAGGACAGTTTCTCATAAATAGTGGGCAGGTCATTGTTAGTTAAGACGGTGGCCCAGCCTGAGATGAGTAGCGAATTCAACCAGATAAAGAACCCACGGCTAAAAGGACCGCTTGTGCTCTCTTTAG
The DNA here is from genome assembly GCA_013184445.1 of Fusarium sp. NRRL 53497. Taxonomy (NCBI): domain Eukaryota; kingdom Fungi; phylum Ascomycota; class Sordariomycetes; order Hypocreales; family Nectriaceae; genus Fusarium; species Fusarium sp. NRRL 53497. The sequence continues at coordinate 30,520 of JABCJZ010000336.1, read as the reverse complement.
AAGGAGGGGTTTTGCTTGATATCAATATATTACGCTTCTCAATTGTTTCCAATACGAGCAAGACCAATTTGAAGGCCATCGAAGCTGAAATAGTTGCGGCGTAAGCGATATTCAGTGATATCAACCATTCGGTGCGGAGCCGGGCGGCATCAAACAGAAGTGAGACAAACAGATACGCCGTGAGAAGGAATGATGGCCGAACAGACTTGACATGCTCAATATGAGCCAAAAGAAGAATTGCGAAAGCTGCGAAGAGATTGAGTATGGCCGCAGCGAGTGAGAGGTGAGTATTGAGTTTCTTTGCAGAAGGGACTAGAGCCACTAAAACCACCTGTAAAGTAGTATATATGGCCGAAGTGACCTATTTCATCTTAATAAATCAAGTAACAGAGACAAGCATCAAGGAAGCTCTTACAAGCTTAGGCGTATAGGTTGCGTGCCTCTTTGTCTTGTCCGGGGTTCTGAGCAGGAAGAAGGCTCGCGGGCCGGCAATTAAAAGAAAAAGAGCAGACGGAGTTATGCTGAGAATACTTTCTTGAAAAGATACTACGAAGCAGTCAGTGAGTCCCTCCCAACAAATCTCCTGCGACAAACTCACAAGTGAAGTCGAATCCACCACGACAGCCTTCGGCCCAGACGCTGGGTCCAAAGAGGCTATCGCCACAGGCGGTTGAGTTGTAGTTATCCATCACGGACGAAGGTAACACCACAGACCTGCACTCTTGGAGAACAGCCAAGATATAGTAATTCTTGGCTTTCTTGGAACACAAGTTAGAGCAAACCAAAGGGCAGAATTAGATTTGACGTCCTCAAGTCCTTATATCCGATGCGTCGTATCACCCTGCCCTTGCACCACCGAGGACAGGGATCATATAAATCTCAAGTGGTTGCGCTTATAGGTAGTCTAGAATGCCAAGTCGCGTCGCGTTCGAGACTCAATTTTGGTAGATCTGGTCGGTCAGCAGCCATCAAAGAATGCGCATCTCGGACGAATAGAATCCGTGACAAGAATTGAAGGGATAAACATCCTTGAGTCAGACCGAGAGACCCTGAGGCGGTTTCCTTTGCGAGTTCGGCTGACGACGATTATTTGTTAGCGGATTTCCGACGACTTACAAAAGTACCTTGGCATGCCCTTATTCGGAAGGTAACTGATAAGCGCATATCTATACGCAGAATCGCAGCAAATCTGATACAGGTAATTGTCAAACGCGGGCGATCTATTTGGGTATCTTAAATAGAAATAGTAGATGAAATATATGTCTTTGAGAACTTTGAGATATTCAAGGATGAGATTGTTGCTTGTCGCTCATCCGAACCCCTGCGCCAAACACTACTGGAGTCGCAAGGGATCATCCGGCATGTAGTCATCGGTTTCGTATCCCTCGCTGTCTGTCGGATCTTCTCTTGAACGCTTCTTGGGGGGCTTAACGAAGAAAAGGGCGACCCAAGACAGAAAACAGAGAAATGAGACGTAAAACCATGGCAGTCCAATCCAGAGGCCTTTTCTCTTCAAACCTTGGTCAAAGAACCAAGCCAAAGCTGGTCCTCCGATGAACGACCCTATCACCTCGATCATGCCTATCAAAGCATATAGTCGAGCAGTATACTCTGGTTGCACATAGTATGTAATCGTTGCGCGGGCCAGAGGACTGTCGGCTCCGCCAAATGTTGCGATAAAAAGGCCAAAAAGAAACATGACAGAATTATGACTAATTCCTTGCCAAAAGGCTCCGATGACGAGTATTCCAGTTGAGATTCGCGTCAAAAACAGATCCTTGCCAAATGCCGACATTCTAAATCGAGGGGACATGAGAATTTCCGAAACCTTGGGCAAGCCGGCCAGGATGATAAGATTGAGAATTCCCAAAGGAGAGAGAATCAAGCTCACTTCGGCCATCTTCCACTTGAAGTGTTTGCTGATATACTGGCCTAGGGTCGTTGTATAAGCTGTGAACCGTGCGTTCTGGATAAAGAACGTGACTATGATCATAAGAACGCTCGGGTCCTTGAGAATATTGAACGAATGTTTGAGGTCATCGAGACCGTGGGACATATGCTCCTTGAAAGTGGTCGGGGTGCTTTTGCCGGCCTGGGCTTTCTGTTTCTTGAGGTTGATAGTCAAGGTTTCCGGGAGAAAACAGAGGATGGCCACGATGATGGGAACAGTGATAAAGACGAGATAAATGGGAAACCAAGGGCCGAACTTGTTCATGAGGATTCCGGCGATGACAGGGCCAGTGACACCTCCAGAAGTGGCACCAAATGTGAGCCATAAGAAATGTTTTGCTCTGGAATTGGTATTAGTACATACGAGTATAGAACGTGGTGCTAGCCACTTACTTGTCTTCTTCCGAACTGACATCGGCCGCGATCGAATAGAGGGTAGACAGCATTACTGGAATACCGCCACCAAATATCTGAAAGAAGCCTCCTACGACCAGAAGATAGGGCTTTTCACGAAGCTCGCCTTGAAAGGCCTTCATGCTGAAAGGCGCAAAAAGGAAGCACACGGCAACACCAGACCATGCGAAAATAACAGTTGGTTTGCGGCCAATCTTATCGGACATCATTCCATAAGGGAAAGCTACGACAAGGCCTAGATAGCATTAGACACGAGAATTCTGAAGATTATTTTGACTCGGAGTGAGTGACACTCACCAACAAGAGAATTTATGAGACCATTCCAACCATATAAATATCCAAGTTGAGATTGAACCTCATCGACCTTGCATTTCATCTCATCAATGATGTCCGCAGAAGTATCCTGGTAGTGTATATGGCAAAACATATCCTCAATCAGACGCGCAGTTGGTAAAAGCAAAAGCATACCGCTAAAAACAACAGTAAATTTGATGATAGAAACCAAGATGACGATCCGTTTTGGCGACTGGACGCCCCATCGCGAGAATCGATAGCTAGGGATTGGTTCCGAATGAGAATAAAGGCTTTCGTTATCGCTTCCTGCGTCGTCTTCCAGTGGCTCAAGGTCAAGGAGAGGTGCATCCAGATGCGACTCCAGCTCGACGTCTTGGCTGGAGACGGGTTGGTAACGAGATGGCATCTTGGCGATTAAGTATAAGGAAATTTAAGGAAAGACTTGATGCTCTGCTATTGAAGGCCCCGAAAAGCTATAATGTATGAAGAAAAGAAAAAGATGATGAAACAGAATGAAGGCGTCGAAATAATCAAGGGAGGCTGAGCGAAACGAGGTAAGAAATAGACTAAGCTCTTTGAAGCGTAGATCTAGTCGCAGCTTCCCTAGATGTCAGCTATAGACGGATTAAAGCCACTGACGACCCCTGTTCTCGTAGCTCACTGAGCCTCTGTAGGGCTGGCAATTGGTTGCGTGGCCCGTGGCCGTGCAATACGATTATACGAGTATCTGTCGGATTCATCGGTTACACAATTGTTACGTCCTGCTTCAACACGGAGGAGGAGTAGGAGCAAATGGCTTAATAAGGTATTGTGCATTATCGTCGGAAGCTCTACAGATATGTGACGCGTGGCCATACCGTACCTACCGATATGCTAAAAATAGCAGGTATTTCAAGAAGATTGAATAACGTCACACCTGAAATGGACAATAATATATTCGGAATGTATCATGAGAATATTCCGCATAATAAACATTCATGGCAGGAGCCGTGATAGAACTAACTGCCGTAGTGGGGCCGCAGACCCCGCATCCGTTCCATCCGTGTCTCCGGATCCGGACCCGTCTATATCTTCTTCCTTATAACAAGCAACGACACACAAAGCTTCATCGTCAACTTAGGCTTCTCATAAATTTACAGTCAGCATATCTCAATCACCATGTCTTCTCCTCTCCGTATCGGCTATGTGCCAGAGCACTTCTCAACTCCCCTCTATTTTGCTCAGAAGCACTTCGGTCTCGATGCTACCCTGATCCCCTTCCCTTCCGGCACTGGCCATATGGTCACCGCTATTCGATCTGGTGAGATTGATGTGGCTATTGGATTGACTGAAGGATGGATTGCTGGTCTGGGCAAGGAGGGCGTTGAGGGTGATGGTGGATATCGTCTTGTTGGCACTTATGTTGAGACGCCCCTCTGTAAGCCTCTCACAATCTCCTTTTGAGAAGTCACTAACATCGATCACAGGCTGGGCCATCTCTACCGGCTCAAAGCGTCCTGAAATCACCTCTGTCGATTCCCTCATGGGTGGCAAGATCGGCGTATCACGCATTGGTTCAGGAAGCTACGTGATGGGTTTCGTCCTAGCTGACCAGCATGGCTGGCTAACCCCCGGCGTCTCGGCGAAGCCCTTCTCCGACACCGTAGTCCTCAACACCTTTGAGAACCTTCGCAATGCTGTTAATAGCGGCGAGGCCGACTTCTTTATGTGGGAGCACTTCACATCCAAGAAGTTCTACGATTCAGGTGAGATCCGCCGTGTCGGCGAGATCTACACCCCTTGGAGCAGCTGGAAGATCGTTGCTTCGACAAAGTTGACTCAGAATGGCCTGGATGCTCGTGTCAAGGATCTGTTTGGAAAGTTGGATCAGGGCATTAGGCACTTCAATGATAATCAAGAGGAGGCTGTTGCGTATATCTCGAGCAGTCTTGGCTACACGGAGCCTGATGCGCGAGAGTGGCTTAAGACTGTCAGGTTTCCTCAGAAAACTGAGGGTGTTGGCGCTGAGGTTGTTCAAAACACCGTTTCTATCTTGCGAAAGTCGGGAGTTCTCGCCGAGGGCAAGGGAATGGACCCTCAAGCCATGGTTTTCTCATCATAAGATGAATTCATTGATGAACCAACTAACAAAAAGTATGAGCTAGCAACCCGCAAATAAAGAGCTTTTCATCAACTCCCTACTCCATCCCTTTGCGACTTCGCCTGCGCTTAACCCATGATCCCAATTTCACCGGTCCAAACTCCCGTCTAACAAGACGACGACCCCTTACACAATAGCCTTAGATGATCATAAAGATGAGATAGCTGATTGCAGTGTCTTCCCACTAGAGTCTGTTCTTCCATGTCGCGTATTGCGTGAATCAAGTCGATCACACGATCTCGATACGACCCGGCGCACAAGGGCCATAGATGTGCTGCCATGAGTCCTCGGTGGAATTCATCAGAAGAGATTGACCGGCAGCCTGAGCATGGTGCTATCTTGTAATCTTGGTATGTGTCGAAGATCTCTTCGTTGGGAAGTATGCCTCCGTCGAGATAGGTGACTTGGTGAGAAAGAAGCCCGAACCCCTTAAATATCTGGTCGACGTAGAACTTGCGCATGTCGAGAATAGAGTCGTCTATCACGAGAAGTTAGTCCTAGACCCAAGATACCAGCATAAGTGAGTTTCATACCAATCATGTCAAGTTGCTGTATCATGTCCCATTCTCTGTCTTTGATCGAGTCCCTTACCTCCCAAGGTACGTTCTTCTGTTCTATTCTGCAAAACAGGCTCAGATTGTCGTGAACCAGCTGCCTAACAGAATCAAGTTTTAGTCTGTCTGCAACTAGGGCCAAAAGGAGCCAGTCTTCTACTCGATACAGGTACTTCGACCTCTCTGCTAGTTTGAAGATACATCTTGAGATGGCGTCCAGGCGGAAGAAAGGAAAGGACTGGGCCCCTGGAGTACCAACCATACTGGGTTTCTCGTCGCTCCTGTAGGTCAATTTCGGGTAGCCCAGCCACGCGTGAACCTCAGTAATATAGAATAGAAATCGGGGATCGAAATCGGAATCTTTATACTCCAATACTTCGTTTCCGTGGACGATTTCAAGGACCATCTTGAGAGCGCCTTTCGCCTTTTCCTTCTCAAAATCGATGCTCCCAGTATCGACTTTCCTCTCTCCTTTACCAAGACTCTCAAATTTGCGCCATGCAGGGCATATTTTGTTTATGCGGTCTTCGTCGACAGGAAATTTCAGGAAGTCGCCGTCTCCTTTTGGCACACAGAGCGTGGCATTTCGCTATCGTCGAAGGTAACGAGATGTTCTCGGTGTCATGTAAGGCATTTTCCCTTGTTGCTTCCGGGTTAGAGATGGCTCTTTCTCCTTCTTCCCATTCTTCCTCTTCTTTTTCTTTTTCGGTTCCTCGTGAGGCTTCATCTTTTCTTTTGTATCCGCAACCTTCTTCGACTGCTTTCGAGCCATTGTTGTTGCCTGGTGGAAGTGCAAGATGACTGTTTAGGAAAGTTTGTAACGGGTGAAAGGTAAATGCGCGTTTGAAAAAATGAGTCAGATGAATGGGATTGCACCCGCTGGCAGTGTTGTAAGGGCAGTGTGGTAAAGGCAGCGAACCGTTAAGAACAAGACGGATTACTCCTGCTTTTTTTTAGGAAGATGTGATCATAAGAATCTCGAATTGTAATATAAAGCATTCGATAAAGGAGTCCCAACTTATGTCTTTTAGATGGTCTTCTTGAGTTTCTTGATAGGCGGTATTTGAATTAATATTTAAATAAGGTAGGTACCTAAGCTCTTATTCCTTCCTGGCTCCTTCTTCACCCCTAGATCTTGATCTGGACGCGTTTGGCAATCACAACGGGACCCGACGGGACCATACAGGACCATACAGTTGTCAGGTTGGTCAACATTAAGAGTCCAGAAATATGCGAGTAAAAAATGGAATTAAAATGAATGGATAAGACATTCCAACTCATCCGCGAGTGTTTGCTGTATCACCATAGAGTAACCCTACGTGTTTGCTTCTTTATCTAAACTCAGAAAATCATTAATCAACTTGAAACAAGGCACTGTTACACTCATACAGAATGCTTAATAAATACAAAAAATTTGCCACTATTGTCGTCTTTCATGATACTATTAGCTCAAGGCGGCAGGGTCAGGTTCCGTCATTAACCAGTGGAAGAGTGTATTTCTCCAGCCTTGGGTGTTACACTGTTGCTGCAAAGATGTCCATGCAACCTCTAGTATCCATGATGTTATCAATAAGAGCATTTTTGAACTTATCTAAGATATACGAAAAGATGGAAATATATCATAACCACTATGATGGTTGACATGTATTTTACAATTGTCCAGTGATATTCGCCAAGCTGACATGGAAGGTATCGGTCGGTGACATCAGAATGGATATTTCCGGGGGCCCGATACCGGCCTAAAGAAAGAACCCTTATCTCAAACTTGCGAAAGATTACCCCAATGTGTCACGGACTCCCCGCTTCAATTAATCGCGTGCTCAAGACCCTGGATATTCGATAACCGCTCCGACATCCGCGACCATATAACCTCCCGCTCCCACACTTTATTGCCGTCGAGTGTCGAAATTTCAACACCAGAGAGATCGCTTGCGCTGCCATCACCAACATCTTCGCTTATCGCGACCCGGGCCGAGACGCGCACAGTTGCGCGCAACCAGGGACACCGACAGAGTCGTATTTGGAAACCCATAATCTCACCGGCAATGTCTTATTCAGATGAGGGAGCGCATACGCGTGAGCGACAGCATGAACAAGACCAGACGAACGATGTGGCAGTACCATCAAGTCCGCTGTTGGAGTCGAGATCAAGATCACCAGCAGGGTTAAGGGCGAAACTAGGCTTAGGCGGTGTTGCTCGAAGAACGTTGGGCTTTGCGCTGTTGCTACTAACAGTGTTTCTATGGACGATATACAATTTTATCGCCAGTGTAAGAAACTTGAGACAACTACTACAGCCGACATTAACAGATATTTCTAGTATATGTTCTCCGATCAAACCTACAACAAACCCTTCTTCATCGTTTACCTCAACACCTCGATATTCGCTATTTCTTTAATACCGAAATTCTTCAAATATCTACGACAACATGGAATTCGCGGACTGCGACATGATGCGACGCAATTATGGACCGACTATAAGCATGGCAGAATCAGTACGAAGAGCCTCTATCAAACCGAAGACGAACAGGCGGCCGAGCAGTTGATATCACAGGGATACGGAAGCACGGAAGCCCCAGCCTCAGAAGAGAAGCTGACTTTCAAGGAAACAGCTGTGCTCAGCTTCGAGTTCTGTATGCTTTGGTTTTCGGCGAATTACTTCGCTTCGGCTTGCCTCGAGTACACAAGCGTCGCGAGCGTCACAATCTTGACATCAACGAGTAGCGTCTGGACACTCGTCTTCTGCTCCATATTCGGCATTGAACGCTTCTCAACAGCCAAGATCCTGGGCGTAGTAGCTTCTCTCGCTGGCGTCATTCTCATCTCGACTGTGGATTTATCTGGGAAAAGCGACGAAGACCGAGGATCGTTCCCACACAAGTCGCCTACGCAGATTGCTGTTGGAGATTCGATGGCGCTTTTGAGTGCTGTTATATACGGTCTTTACGTGACGGTTATGAAGCGCAAGGTCCCAAATGAGGACAAGGTCGATATGCAGTTGTTCTTTGGGCTTGTTGGCGTTTTCAACGTGGTTCTCTTGTGGCCTCTCTTCTTTGTCTTACATTGGACAGGCCTGGAACCGGTGAGTTGCATTTCTTGTTTTCTTGTGGTACTATGGACTAAGTGTGATCAGTTTGAACTACCGCCCAGCAGTACTCTTTGGGGCATCATCATTGTAAGACTCTTTGGTTACATCAAAATATCAGCAGACTGACACAGGACTAGTTTAACGCCGTATCATCATTCATCAGCGACATCTCATGGGCGCTTGCCCTGCTCATGACAACGCCTTTGGTGGTGACAGTCGGCTTGTCTCTTACGATCCCACTGTCTTTGATTGGCGAAATTCTACAATATCAGCAATATTCCAGCTTCACCTACTGGATAGGAGCCGCAGTTGTTTTTGTTTCGTTTATTGTGGTCAGCCGAGAGAGTCATGATGGGGAGGATCTCAAAAAGGACGACGACCTGGAGAGATCGGTAGGGGTATGAGTATGGGTCATGATAACGATATATGCATGTGTTTACGGATTTTGAGGCGTTTTGTTGCTTTCAACAGCAATTTGGGATAGCAGGAACAAATTATGCATTGGATAGGGCGTTTCAACCGCACAATATGGATGGTTAGAGGAACAATTCAGCCATGAAGATAGAGGAGTTAAGAGATTTTGGAACAATGATTAGATTTCCCGATCCAGGAAACTGCAGGAAACAAGCCTCGATCGTGGGAGGGTCTTGAGGGTCTTGTGGTTCTGGACCCTGGAATTCTTATTTATACTCTCGATCTTGGGTGAGATACGATGACCTGTGAAGATCGAATCGAGAGCTTGGCGGGGACCATGCGCCGCGAGCAAGGGTAGGATCGGGGAAGCATGATAAGCCGGGGTCAAACATTGGTGCATTTTAGAAGGATGCTAGAGATGGATGAGGCATGAACAAGGTGGGAAATCGTATCATGTCTAATAATGCTAGCTGATGCTTTCGTCTCTTTGCTTTTGATGCAGCGGAAAACCAAGTCATCAGTATTCGTCACTCTTTACGTGTGCATATTTGCTTTTTTACAGCTGAAAGAGCCTGGAGATAAATCAAATCTCATATCGCCCTAGATCTAGGTGTTGCATCTGCCTTGATTGTTTTGTATGACAGTTATGCCCTTTGGTATCAATCGATACGATGCCTGTCCCAGCTCTCGGAGCAGCTCCGTCCACATTCTTCCCTGTCCGACCCAGAGCTCCGGAGCCTTTGGCGATTTAGTCTAGACTCAAGCGGGTCTAACGTCGATGGCACACCAAGAATCCGATCATGACTTCATGTCTTCAAGTGGGGTGGCTTCTTTTTTCAGCAGCACTCCGGGTCATGGGCCCTTGTCATGAGGGGGATCTACAGTGCCCTTGTTCCTGTGGCGTTGGCGGGAATGAGGTGTTGCGGCGTTTCTGCATCATATTTTTGATGCGTGAATCAATATTTGTGGCTTGATAAGCAGCGGACAGTGGACATTAGCTTTAATGCAGAATCAGAATTAGAAGGAACGTTTGACGCTGTCTGACTCAAGGTTTAGAGGCTCATGATCAATCTCTTGTCATACAAAAACTCCCATGAGGAAAGTACATGGCATCATACCTGCTCCGCTGTAATATTGTCCATGTTGCCTCCTTCATCTCCATCTACAGGGTCCTCGATCTCGACCTGGACTCCTCTTCCTACATAATCCTACATTCACTTTACTTTACTTGGCCTGGCCTAACCTGAATTGACCCGTTTCCGACTCGACCCGAGTTCTCGTTGTCTCGATCGATTCCTTCACTCTTTACCTGCATTGCTCTCCCGTCCTTTCTTCGCTTATCGACCTAGTACCATCACTACCTTCAAAACTCCCTTGAGCATTGATATCCAAACCTTTAACGTACATCCTCAAACTCCAATCCGCTTTCTCAAGCCCTCGACTTGGGGTGGCCCAATAGCCCAGGCCAGGCCGACAGGGGAGATGGTAGCTCTTCAAGCCGACGTCTCACAACGTTCTCAGCCTCAATCCGAACCTCAACCTGAACCTCAACCTCCTCGCCAACGTGATCTCCCATTAGCCGAGTCTATCGCTATTGCTACAAGATCGGTGCACGCCAAGCTTAACAAGCTTATTATCGCCCGGCTACCGCTTGCGTTACCTCCTCTTGCTACCGATTCTTCTACCTACATCTCGGGATTGCTGCATATTACACCTATTTACATCGCCTTTGAGAAATTATGGCGCGACATCCTCGACTCGGGGTTGCCTGTAGATTTACCGGGAGACGATGAGATTTGTGAACTTGACACTCCACCAAACTCCGCAGAGACTGCATTTCCAGCCTCCGACCTCCACGAGCTGTCAAGTTGCAGCAGAATGCAATCGATGCTTCAGCAGTTGTATCTCCCGGGGTTAATGCGTTCGGATCGTCTAAAAGCCGATATTGCGAATTTGGCAGGGTGGTCGAACAGTACTGTTGAAGAACAGTTACGTCTTGTCGAAGAGAATGGCCGCTTCAGAGAATTTATCCAGCACATCGAGAGATCGGTTCAACATCGGCCTCATGTGCTGATGGCTTATTCCTATATCTTGTTCATGGCACTCTTTGCCGGTGGTCGCTTTATCAGAGCTACACTCGAGTCGGCTGGAGATGATTTTTGGGATCGATTACCCTCGCCAGTTCAACCAACCCGTCTCCCTTGCGAAGAGACATCACGGCCAACTAAGCGTTCCAGTGGCTTGTCCGATGAAGAGATTCCAATAGACGACTTTCACTGCCATGCGACTCACACGATGCCTCTCCGATTTTTCCACTTTCAGACTCCAGAGGACGGGGAAGATTTGAAACGCGAATTTAAGCGACGACTCGCTAGCATGGAGGGGCTATTGACAGCACGGGAGAGGCAAGATATCATTCAAGAGTCGATATGCATCTTCGACAACATGACACTTTTGGTTCAACAGCTCGATACGGTCTGCGATGCACCAACACGCCAGAATAGCGGTAGTACGACATCATCACTGCTTGATTTGGTCGACCAGTTCCATCCATTCCGCTCTCGCCTTAGGGACAGTGTTTCTATTGCAAGAGACAGGATCCAGCGATCTTCAAAGCTCGCACCCAGCGGCACTAAACTAGTCTGGCAGATCTGGAAATATGGTGCAGCTTCATCGACTGTGGAGCCAGAGAATGGAATTAGGGCCCCGATCGGCCACCCTGGTTTCTCCAAGGATGATGCGGCAACCATTGAGCTCTGTCCGGCCTTTTCCAAGTCTATGAGATTCGACAAGACCTTGCCACGACCGATACGCTTGCCAACCAAGCCAAGCACAGCCGAGCACGAGTTGAACGCGTGTCTTCAAGTTGCCGCCAAGAAATTTGATAGTATGAGCCTCTTCAACTGGTTGATAATATTGACCGTTGGTGTGATTCTCCTCGGAGCATTATGCTCTTTCCGACACGGCCGCGAAGTAATGATAGTGGAAGCATGAGAAGAAAGTTGTACCAGACAGCGATTGCATTTTATTGGGCGTTTTCAAGGAGTTGAAACATTCAGGATACCCTTTGTCGGGAGAAACACGTCCATATCTGGAGTTGGTTGCATTTTTATACCTAGAGCACACGCACACGATTGTACTCGATACCCATACACACCTATATACATTCTACAGAGAGAAACGATTACGACCTTAGATTCAGAGAGATAGCAGTTTTACATCACGTCACGCCACAGATAGTAAATGTCATTGTCTTGAAGAATATTATGCTTTAATTCCAATTCGTGAATGCTACCTTTTAAATGCCATTCCTCTTGAATGCTATCTGTAAATGCCCATAACCCGCTTGTGTACTTGAGACTCTTGACATAGAGCTCAGCTACCTAACATACATTTTTGAAACGCCCATGTTGGCTGGGGGGTATCGTATAATATCAATGAAACGCCATGCGCTACCGTCTCGTTACTCATCATCTTCGACGTCCCAGTCACTGCCCACGTCGGCCCAGCCCGCCATGTATCGCTCACCACCGAAATCGCCAATTTGTCTGAAGTAGCGGGCTCGACCCTCATCTTCTTGCCACTGGCGAACGATAGAATCATCAGATGCGCTGACTAGTTTTCCGTCGAAGCTCCAGCTGACGTTTGAGACTTCGCGTTCGTGGCCGTGGATGAGAGCTGTGCCGTTGCGGAAGATGGGGATTGTGGAGGATGAAGGTTCACCACCTGCGGCAGATGAGAATGAGCGGGAGGGTGTAGGGGCAGATCCGGGGGGATCGAGGAGGTGAGCACGCTGGGCGCAGGCTGATCGGAGATATCGTTCGTCTGTGGGGAAGAGCACGACTGAAGACTCGGAGCTACCAACTGCGAGGAGGTCGGATGAGTGGGAGAGACCCTTTTGTCGCATTCTGCACTTGACAAAGAACGTTCGCGCGGCGAAAGAATCGTGCTTGAAACCGTATAAGGGTCCGAGACCTTGGGCCGCAATAGGTCTTCGCTTAGTGGCGAGATCTTTGAGTTCGGGAGCGTGGCCGAGCATGAGATGAGACATGGAGTAAGCGTAGATGGTGCTGTCTTTGCACACTGCGTACATACGGGCGGCATCGCTACTGAGGGCTAGAGAGGTGATGCCATATGAGCGCCAGGCGTGGTTGGAGGGCACGGTTGTTGAAGAAAGGGGCGTGCTTTTGTCATGATGACGGCGGTTGATATAGCGGAGATCCCAGAGCTTGACAACAGCCTCGGCCTCAGAGGCAGAAAGGAGGAGATGCTCACGGCCAGCGGGAAGCCATTGAATGGCTGTGACAGAGGCAGGGGTTGTCTTACCATGAACAGTCCGTTCGTGAGTGTTGTCGAGAGTGTTGACGGTGGATGCCTGGAATGGTCTGATGTTCTCGTCCCGCACAGTGACAGTTCGACGACCCGTCTCGCTGCTGCTGACTGTTGAGAAACTCCTGACATGGGAGGAAGGACATCGCAAGTCCCACAGACGAATGCGACCAGCTTTGTCTGAGGTTGTCAACACGTGGCCAACAGACTGACCCTTTTGCCAAGCGATTTGCCGGGTCGAGTTATAATGACCCTCCGCAAGTCTAGCAGCAATGGTCTTTGTCGTGACGTCCATAATGAGAGCTGCATCTCCAGCCGTAGTTGCAAGACGCATGTCATCCTGAGAGAAATCCATATCCCAGATCGCATTATCATGAACCGAGTGAACACCCAAATCCTTTTCTTCGTTGGAATCATCGTTTGGAGAAGTGTCGAAGAACCTAACACAACCTTCTTCATCGCCAACTGCCGTCACAGGAGCATTGTGAGTGCTTGTTAGGCAGAAGGGAATAGTGCGACTGCCACTAGGAGTCAGACACTCATATGAATCGATGCATCGGCTGTGAAATCTTGCTGTCTCGGCTCGGGGGTCGTGGGCTGGTGTATGAAGATATGTCTGGCCAGTTGAATATCCAAGTCCATGCTCGCGGTTGAGTAGTTGAGATTCGAAGCCTCGATTGCCGAATTTTCGGATTGGTCTGGGTGCGTAGTTGGCTAGCTCCTAAGTGGTGATGTCAGCGACGCCATTGGGATATGGTCATATCGACATACGTTATCAGGTTGCGGTTCTTCAGAAATGCTGGGACTATTAATAAGAGCGGGTGTCTTTTTTGGTGTTTTAGCGACTCCACGGCTGGTCTTGAAGAAATTGCTCTGGTGATGTATAAGTATAGATCTCGTGGCCAACATCAGACTGAAGCCAGGCTTACCAGGGTGGCTTTTCTATAGCTATCAAGGCTCTCCAGGCTAACTTGGTCATCAGACGTTTGAACTTCATTATCATTGCTCAAGTTGGTGTTAATTGAGGTAGCTGAGGTGCTGAATCGGAGTGGCGGCATATCATCCAAGTTCAGGGTTGGCCTCTTGAAAACGGTCTCAGCCCCAGAAGCCTCAGCTTGGAGCTTTCGCTTCCGTGATTCATCTTGGAATCGATCACTTGGAGATGAAGGTAAAATAGGATCACTCAAGAGCGATTGGGGCGAAAGAGGCTGCTGGTTAGTTACAGACTCGTCCAAGCTCCCAAGAGCAGTCCTAAACTTTGGCAGCGGCAGAGTCTGAACCTGTCTCGGCTGCCAGAAGCGATTAAAGCGGCGAGGTGTTATTGAAGGCGTTCCTTTTGGTCTTGAAGATGACGCAGGCGTTGGAAGAGTCTCTGGGCCATCGGAGGACATGGTAGGCAACGACGCCTTGGTGAAGCCGCGGGTGGCTGGTGAAGATGCGACCGTTGCCGTTGAGAGTACAGATATGCAGCGATATATACTAACGGAGAGGTTACGGTTCAAGAGTTGATATGAGAAATGCTTGCAGAGACATGAATCAGAACATGTCGAAATTTGAATACGGTGGAAAGAAGGCCCCAATTGAAGGTTTAGGTCGGTTGCCAGAGGAGCCAAAAGACCGGGCTGGGATGGGCTGGGCTGGGGTTGAAGCGAGAGTGGACCATGTCATGGATGTGGATGGGCCAAAGACGCGGTCGCGACACCGCGGAGCGTGTAAATGGGCGATGTTCTGTTGGCGCGCCGCGTAAATGGGTTCTTGGTAACGCCACGTTTGGAGAAGCAGCCACAGCTTGGCGATCGACGTCAGACGTCAACTATGGCTCAAAGCTCTAAGCTGCAAGGGTCAAGGGTCGGTGGTGGGTGGCTGTTAGATGGAATTTCTTTTTCCCTGAGATTGATTAAAGTAGTGATTTAACCAAGACATTCATTTATCACGGCTTCACAGGGGATTGTTGACGTGATGAGGAGGATTCCGAGTCATAGTAAGGAAATCAAACGAGTACAAGCAAGCAAACATCGATCTGTTGAGTCACCTTCTTATTGGGAGTCGACGGCAATTGTAAAAGTTGAAACGAGAGCCGCGATATTCTCCACTATCAGCGGGCCATTCCCCGGAGTTTTGAATCCTGAAGCAAGGATCGAAGCAGCATGGGCAATGATGCCATCGACGGCTGTACATGTTTAATATTCAATATGATATGCTATTGTGTCCATATAGACAACCTGGAACTCATCAGTCTAGCAATTACTTCCCCCAAATCCTTAAAGTGCCCCTATTTTAATCTCCCCTCATTGGCCATTCCCTCTCAGCCTTGTCTTACTCCCGCCAAAGCCGATGGCCCGTTCACCGTGACCGATAGCCATCACCCACTGGAAAAAGCAACCCTGAAAGTTCCCAAGGCCAATGGTGTCATCCCTCACCATAATCACTCTCTCACAATTGTTGTCCACTGCTGCTCCGTATCCGTGACACGCAATCCCTTATTCTATCCAAACATTTTTCTCCTTGCATCCCTTTTTTATTAGCTATCCTTTCCCGCACCTGTCCCCCCTTTCTGCCTCTTTTTTTCTTCCTGATCAGATTATTTCCTTGCGCGCACAAAGACGGAATCATGTGCCGTTTTCTGGTGAGTCCCCTATAGTAAAGGTCCCTTAATTGTGCCTCCGAAGCCGGCTTCTCCGTCGCAGAACACAACGCTGACAAGACACCGTAACTCGTTCAGGTCTACAAAGGGAGTGACGAGATTCTTCTATCAAAGTTGATTCTTGATCCTACTCATTCTATCCTTAAGCAATCGTTCGATTCTCGTTTGCGTCTCGTGAGTTAACCCCCATTTCCATTTCTCTGACCGACAGTTGAAAGAACGTCATATCATATCTGACACATGCGACCCTCTGTAGGATACGAGACGAGGTCAGAATAACGCAGATGGCTTCGGCATAGGCTTCTACACCGACCCTAAGCTTGGCTCAGCGCCTTGCCTCTTCACATCGACCATTCCCGCCTGGAACTGCACCAACCTGCAGCGCATCGCTTCAAAGACCGCCTCCCGCCTTATCTTTGGCCATGTTCGTGCTACAACTGAGGGCTCCCTGAGCGAAGATAACTGCCACCCTTTTACACACGGTAGTTTGATGTGGATGCACAATGGTGGACTCGGTGGATGGAAATACATCAAGCGTCGCCTCGGCGAGCGTCTGGCCGATAAATGGTATTTGGGCGTCAAGGGCGGCACCGACAGCGAATGGGCTTTTGCCCTCTTCCTCGATACCCTCGAGCGACTTGGTCACGACCCAAGCGCTTGCCCTGAAACCGGCTTTGGACCGACTATTCTTCGAGAGGCCATGAAGCGCACGATTGCGCAGATCAACGAGATGACCGATGCGATTCCCGAAAGTATTCTACAGAGCGAGGACGTCGATACTAGGAGTTTGCTCAACTTTGCCGTCACTGATGGCCACAGCGTGATTTGCACTCGTTACATTAGCAGTTCTAAGGATGAGGCTGCCAGCTTGTACTATTCCTCTGGAACTCAATGGACAACACGAACACAGTCTGCGAACGATAAGCAATATCAGATGGAGCGAAAGGATCGGGGTGCTGATATTGTTCTTGTGGCGAGTGAGCCCCTGACATTTGAGAGAGGTACGCAAAACACGGGATTTTGGAGGAGGGTGATACTAACATGAAGCAGAGAACTGGGTCAACGTACCAACAAACTCCATCTTGACAATCCACAGACAGACCGTCATGGTCCATCCCATCATCGACAAGTACTATGAGCGAGATCCTCACCACGTCCGCTCCAGTGCATTCGTACAGGCCAAGGGACTCACCTCAAACGAAAAGAACCGAAGTGATGGTGCCAGCCCCTCGGGAGTTGATCGTCAACAACAGGAGCTCGATGGTTACCGCAAGATGATGGCAGGCACGCTCAACTTTGGTCCACCAAGAAGTCTCAGCCCAGATATGTGCCGCCAAATCAGAAAGGTCGCTCCTGTGTGCGAGTCGATTCCTGTTCCTCAACTGCAACCACAGGCGCAATCACAAACGCAAACAGTGCAGACTTCCCCGCCCAACGAACAAAGCAACAAACCGGCCCCAGCACAGGGGAACATCAAGGTTAAGAGACGACATGTCCAGCTGCCGGATAGCAATCAAGGCCAAGAGGCCAGTGACTACGATCAGATTTCGGACACGGATGAGCCAACACGAGCAGATGTGCGTAACCCGAGGAAGCTTTCGCGGTATTTCCCTGAACTCACACTCGCTACGGATGTGGGGTCTTAGGGAGGGGAAGAGAAGGCTTAGGGTAATCTAAATGAGGTCAGAAGAGGATAGAAAGGGACAAAGAGGAGAAGAGACTTTGGCTCTGTTGTATTCATGATTGTTACTGGGCATTGCACCAGTTTTCAGGGTTTGTGGCATGGTGTTGAGGTGTGAAATTGAGTGTATTCTAGATTGGCATTTCGCAAGGTTTTTTTTCTTTTCATGGATACCCGAGTATCATCATAAACGTATCATATCGAGTCACGAGAACACAATGGAGGTACAAGTTTGTGTTATGACCTCAGTGCCAGTTCTTTGTTCGAGGAACAGAGTTAACATGACAACAGATATGCTTAACATATGGCTCATCCCGTTGTCTTTAGCCATAACCCCTCGCGAGGCTCAAGTTCTCATTCGCTGTCGCCCCTTTTGCGGCCAAATATGCAGTGAGAGTTCAACAACTGCCACACTCAAGAACGAGAACCAGTTGGAGCAGGCGGTAGGTAGCAAATGAGAGTCATCACACTTCAGTGGTGATGACTTCGGTGGGCATGATGTGGTGTCTGTGGCGACTGCCAAACGATAACTCCACGACGGTATTCGATTCAACTGTGACGGCCCGGAAAGGACGTTGTTGAATCGAAGACAGTAGCTGAGTAGGCACTTATGATGCCCAAGGCGCCTTTGAAACTCTACTTCTGGTATAATACTTTCGTATCTCAAGCCCCCTTCTTGACTCTTGACCGTATCTTGTCTCTTCCCTCCTCTGTATACGACGGACGGACACTTATCTTCAATATGCCTTGTTGTATCGCCATTATCCAGTTCCAACAATGCCAGCACAGTAATCTCTTCAAGCTCGGCTGCACTGACGGGTGCAAGGAACTCTGTCCCCCTTCGTCGCAGCAAGCTCTCGTGATCACTAGCTACCTCTGGCTATGCGAAGACTGCCAGGAGCGAGAAGCCAACAAGGACCTCGATGTTCGATGTACTAAATGGGAGGATCGAGCGCTAGAAATACCCTCAGAGTATGACCCTGTGCTCCGTGACGCGTTGCAGTGGGTGTTGCACCATCGTGAGAACCACGAGGAAAGACAATGTCACAGAATGCGCATCATGAAGGGAGAAGAGCTAGAGTGGGTGGCGGAATGGACGCTCGAGTATGGCCTTATGATGTGGGATGTCATGTTCGCGAAGAAATGGGATCCTCGAAGGGCTGCGAGGAGGATACAACAGTTGAGAGAGTTGCGTGTATGGGATCTCGTCGTGATCAAGGATGCGTTACGGAATTCTAAGGAACTGTTCGAGGATCAATCGCACGAGGCATACTGGACGATCAGTGGTGAGTAGAGTCTTTCAGGGGTTATTACAGAGGAGAGGGGGTTGACTTGGCTAGAACAGTTCGCTGAACACCACCAGAATCGAAAGCGCTCGAGACGGCAACTCCCTACGCCGAGTCCACCAGATCCCCCTTTATTTTCTCAAAAGAAGAAGACGCCTGAGACTGAGAGACAGCCAAGCGTCGAGTCCAACTCGAACACTATAGACCATGTCAAGGAGGAAGATGAGGAGCCAGTGGCAGAACAGCCTCCTGGAACACCGCCACGCGATGACTACGACGCCCTGGATGCCACAGCAGTTAGTAATACATCATAGAAACCGAGTGGGAGAACTGATCCTCTCTGGTCGGCAGACGCGGTTATCAACTTTGATTAAGATGCCGTAAGACAAACTGTCACTACACTCACTACACTGAGTACAGAACACAACACAACAGCGCAATACACCGACCGCTACTCTGGATGACCGACATCCCACTCTATCCCTCTTTAGATGGTTTCAACTTTCAAATATCAAGTAAGGCGTATAGAAATGGAAACTATTCTCAGATTGATGATGGATGTACATGTGATTGCGGGCGCAACGTTGAATCCCATGACAAAGAGTTGTATCTGCAGTTACAATTTTACACCCCTTGATCATTCTGGATGACTTCTCTTAATCTCATCAACTCAACACCCCTTTGCCTCCAAGGCTCAAATGTGTATTTGACCTACCTCGTCGGGAATAGCATCCGAATCTCAAACTCGAAAACCTCATCAGCCTCAGGTTTAGTCTTAGCCCACACACCCTCCCCATACCATACCATACCATAACCATCCCCCAGCCTCGGTCTAGGGTCCTAGCCCCATCTAAGTTCTAACATCCAACATAATGATAATCTCTCCCAGCTTCTCTCCTGAAACTAGCATTAGCCTTGAACGTTCGCCGCTCGTTCGCCATTCTCACCGAAACCATCCCCCATCCTTGCCCTGCACATGCAAAGCAAGGCTCAAGCAGGATTGTTACATGTCGTGGCGTTTTGCCCCCCCTACTAGCTCCAGGAGACAGGGCAATACATGTGGAGAGAAAGGGAGGATCATTGACCTGTGATGTTACAACGAGAGGATCGCTGGCTAGGATTCTTGTTGAACTTTTGTCTCGATGAATTCTCTTTCGACTGCAGTTAGTCGGGCATGGGAGTAAGCATGGAACAGCCTTGTCAACTTCATCTCAACAAGGTACAGTTGCATTGACTGATTATCATACAGATACATGCATGTCTCGTAGTGACAGCGCACGCGATGCAAGGTTGTATCCTGGAGCAGAGTACGTAAGGATAATAACATGCATCTGTCGTTTACACAATAGCTACTACCGTACCGGTACTTGACTTACATGGGGATCCATACATAGTACGGAGACATGTACCGTAAATCATCCCGAATGTCGATCATTTGTTTGAGTTGAGTCCATTTCCATTACATCCCCACACTCTCTAGACTCTCTTATGGTATGGTATGGCTTAGGGCTTCCATCGGCGAAAAAGAAGTTTGTCGTAGTGGATGCCACTTTGACGTCTCGCCTTGTCTCGGTGTGCCAGACACCCGTCGGCCAATCATCAACCTAACCGCGCCTTATCAATCCTCGTCCAGCTGCAAAATCCTCACCTCGGCCGGCTCCGCCAGGTACAGCGGATTCACTCCGCGGTGGCGCCGCTGCAAACCAGAGCAGACCTTTCGCTTTTAGGAGTACTACCTGGGAGAGAAGCTAGCTAGAAACTATCAGGAGGCTGAAAACTAGAGGTTGTCATTAACTTTTAGTCCAGCCCTGTAACGTCTTTGCAACTGTCACCATTCAATGCCTTGCCTTGCTGCCTGCTCACCATATGGCTTCATGGCTTGGCTACAGCCTACAGCACACTTTGACTAGCGTCTCGGCATATCCTGGATGTGAGGGTCACTGTCAACCACCTCTCTGGTCACTTATAAGGCAAGTTTTCAGTCAAATGGGCTTAATTTCGGTCTCTCACGACCATCTTTAGCTCATACCAAACTCCATAGCTCTGCCCTAATGTCCGTATGCTACCTAATAAACCAAAACGCCTTGCTCCCTGTCTAACGTAACCGTTCCGTATGCTGTTATGTTGTGTTGCGCTACAATACATGACGATGCTAGCCTTTCCACCTTGACTTGAACTCCAAACTCAATCCTTCAGTAGTCCCGAATCCCAATATGACACACCATTAGACTAACACACGACCGGCCAATTTCACCTACCCCTACCCACGCCTATGATCCAATCCACTGACAGCCCCTTGTAAGTTGATCCAAATCCCTGATTCGATTCCCATCCCATCATCTCAGTCCGAGCACAAATGCCTTCACATGCCAATCGCCGAATATCCCTGCACATCAAAACATGATCCACTCCACCTCCACTCCGGGTCCCCCGATGCATTTGGTCCAGTTGAACGGTCCGCGTTGATCCCCGGTCCTGGCCCCCAGCACTAACGGCTCTTCTCCCACCCAATCTTGGGCCCACAACTTCTCCAGCACTTCAAGAGCCGCTAGATTGTTCATGTAGCCAGAACGGAACATGATATCTCGACACTTGGACCTCACCATGTTCTGTTGCAATTCGTTGACACACTCACAGCCCGCAACGAAAAGGGGCCAGAGCAGAAACTTCTCGGCGCTACTTCCTGTGTCAAGGTTCGTTGCGTAATAGACAACCTGGCTGACGAGGCTCTGAATGCTCTGGTGGCCTGAAGGTAGCGATGGGCTCACGAGTCGCTCCGTGTACAGCAATGCGGCATACCGGAAAGCCTCAGACAGTGATTCCAGGTCTCGTAGTTGACTTTGCGAACAGGGCTCAGGGAGTGAGGCACTGACCCGCGATGCGTCAAAGTTCCAGTTTTGAAGAGCGAGGCGTGCTTCTTTCCACTCGTGCCAAAACAGGGAGCGGCTTCCCTCGTAAGATGTGACTGGGGCACTTGTGGGCGCAGCTAGATCCTCGTTGAGCATCGTGTTGAACCGGCTACCGCTGAGACCGTGACTGGTGACGTTGCTCATGTCTCCAATCTGGTCATTTGTAACATTAAACCCTGTCAGAGATTCTCGACGAGCGTGGCCCAGTGGGGAAATATACGATAGGGAGGGAGATCGTTCAGGCGCCTCCTGAGTTCCAGACGGGGTCGTTGCTTCTCGTACGGGGCGGTTTTGCGACAACTGGTTCAGGCGGCCGAGCTTGCTGATGGTCTTGAAGAGTTCGCGGTCACAACCCACTAGGTTTTCGGCTCCAATAGGTAAGAGTTGAGAATCGGTCATCCCACTGAAACCGGGATGTACTTGGGCTTCGCGTTCGTTGATGCTGGCAGAAATAGCGTCAAAATAGTTGAAAATAGCTTCCATCCAGGCCGAGTTGCTCGGTGTCGTGAGATGCTGAGCTCGAAGAGCCAGAATCTTACTAACACCAGCAAACTGAGTATGGAACTTTGCGATACCGGACTCAACCATGCGGTAGTGGCACAGCAGGAGGATCGTAGCGAGGACTGAATCGTGAATTGCTTTGGTCCGGTCGTTGAGTTGCTCGTTTAATAGGTGCACAGCCAGGTTGCGGTGTTGGTATTCCTCGGCGAGGGACAGGTCGTCGGGCTGAGTGTCTGCCATGTCTTCGGCGGCATGTTTGTCAGCCATCAACTTCTCAGAAATTTCTCGTGTATCACGTCCGAGACTCAGTTTCCTCTTCATGCGTAGATTGCAGGATGCAAGAGCACAAATGGCATGGCTCAGACTCTGGCTGTTTGCAGCTAGTCGCAGAATATGGTCTCGAAATGGGTTGTGCGGCCCGTCGATAAACACCATCGAGGGACACATGATGTTCTCGTAATAATCCATAAAAAAGGGCATCTTGGAGATGAGGTCCTGGCTCACATGAACAGATTGATTTTCGGAAGCGGTTGGCCAACCCGAGGGAGCAAAATCCGAGTGATGAGACTTGACATCTTCATCCTGCATCGATGGTGACTGCCAGGAAATTGGCATCGAATTGTAGCTGGCGCCATATGTTTCGACTTCGGGCACGCCTGCGCACGTTAGAACCAAAGGCAGTCATTGGTTCCATCTGAGCTTACCGAATGAATCACAATCTCGAACGATCCTGTTACCCATTTGCGAGTCAAAGGTGTCGGTATGCGAGTGAAGGCTGGAGCTCATTTCAGAAGGAGCGTGGGCGAGACTGGGGCATGAGGTTGGGGCGAAGCTCCTTGCGTGCTCGACATAGAGAGATGCTGGAGGGCTCTGAGGACCAGGAGAGCTAGTGCCTGTCGTATAGCTATCGTACATGTAGGAAGGGCTGTGAACGTAGGAAACATCATCTCTGGTATAAGACTGGCTCATAGGTGAAACGTAGCCCACGTCGGGAGTGAGGGGATCGAGAGAAGATGAGAGGTTTTCTGTGACAAGAGGCACCTGGAATCGATGAAGATTGTGTCCGGTTTCTTGCGCAGGAGAATAGTTGACTGAGCCCCAGTTTCCTTGGTGGATAGGGGCTGCGTGCTCAGGGTGAGAAATAGAGAGGTAGTCGTAACCTGCCATAGCGAACGGTGTTGTAGGTGCAGAGGCAACTTGTGTCACCGCAGGAATGTCAATAGGCCCCTGGCGCATTCGGTTGGCTTCATCTTCCGTTCCTGAATGAGCCATGACAGAGCTTCTTGATGAGGCAGTTGACTGTTTCCTAGGTTCACGAGTAACAGGAGGAGCTTTTGCAATGGGCAGAGACAAGCCACGAAGCTTGCCTCGACTGGCCACGCCAACTCCCCAAGTAAGTTGTGTCTTATAACCGGAACATTCACTGCCAACTTCGAGACACTGAGAGCAATATGGCCGTCTACGGTCACACTTGATGTTCTTCTTAGAGCAAGAGAAACAATCATCAGAAGCGCCACCAGCAGGGGCACGTCTTCTGCGCTTTCGGACTGCAGAGGGATCCTTGACCGCGACGGTTGGATGTGACATGGCGGCTGTCATCTTGGTGAAGTTGAAGAGGTGAGGTGTATAAGAGGTGGGTGGGTGCTGAGAGTTGTCGAGGCTAAGTATACAACGAACAACTTGAAACAAGTCAATGTGTATATTAACAAGAGTCGAAGTGAGGTTGATGATGGGGTTGTGGCACAGCTTAAGAAGTTGAATATGGGTAACTCATAAGAGTATATGTAACGGAGAGATCTTAGAAACGGTGGGAACACGATGGTAATGTATGAAGTCTTCAGGAACGAGATATAGTATAGAAGTGGCGCTCAAGGACGGTATAAGGCAAGATGAAGACCAAATAGAAGAGGCGAGGGGTGTTCAGAGACGGAGGGTATCACCCAGTACTTGAGAACAGCAACAAGACCCTGAAGCCATGGCAGGGATCATGATGGGGAGCGCTACCTTTCAGAGGTGTGGGTGTAGGGAGGGGTGTGGGTGAAGTTACAAGGAATACCTAGCGTAAGGTAGCGTAGTCATGTACCTACAGCAGATAGGCACGTTTAAGATCGAGAGAGCGGGACGTCTGATGAGAGACGGGAGTGGAGAGAGGGGATGGGGATGGAGATGGGGGCACCCGGCACCGTTGGCTCTCTCTGGCTGTGGCTTTGACGTTGGCATCATCGTCCCAAACCCAAGCAAGCGTGTCTTTTGCGATGATCAGCGGGGGATCCTTGGATGCCATCTCTATTTCGGCCGAGGTAGAGCAGTTGAATACCGGTATCCATAGACCAGTGACAACCGAAGAAGGGATTCCCCTGATAACTAGTAAGAAATGGTTTCAGTCTCAACGGACCCAGCTCAATCTCTGTCCTTGGCCAGTGCTGGCGGTGATGTCGAGATAGCGGCAGCGCGGGCCTCTGTCGTTTGGAGAAGAGGAAAATATGGAGAGACTGGAAAACTTCACTTCGCTCGCAATGAGGATGGAGGGGAGGGGCGGGATCGAAGATTGCGTGGGCGTGGCTAGGTAGGTAGGTACCGTACTCGCTACTGTACGAAATGGCTAGCACGACTCGAACAATTAAGTTACCTTTACTGTTAATTCATGAGCGATGCCTTGGCTGCGGCAAGATACCTTGTTTGGCATATCAAAATGTGAGCCATCGCATGTACTACGTAGCATCTATCTCTACTAGCCCCAGGAAAGTGGTTCATTCTTCAAGTTCCTTAGCTTAGGTCAATGCAAGTCTTTGGGGTAAGCACCTGGCCTTGCCCTGCTGGCACCCGCCTCAAGTCGGGTCAGATAGAACCCCATCGTCTGGCGGGCTACAGGGGTTAAGGCCCCCGGCTTGACCTCCATGAGCGGTTTAGTGGCCGTCGGTATAGCGCTGCGAGGCACCCTTAGCGCTGTTCATACACCGGTACAACTAAACTGCCCTTGACCGTTCCCACTTTGTCTGGGGGTTCTGATTTGGCGGGCAGCCCCAGGGCAGGTTCATCGAGTCCCTGCTAGAGCTGCCCGAGCAAAGTCTCACTCGCTCTCTTCCGCCCGATTCCCAAATCCCACCCAACTCTCGGTTCTTGGGGCAGATTGGACTCACGGAACTCTTATTCTGCAATCGTGGGCAAGTACTACGTAACGACAAGGTTGAAAACCTAGCCCAGGTTCGGGTAAGACTACAGCGAGTGCCAAGTCGGGGACGATTGCGCAAAGGGAATAGAGCCTCAAAGGTTAAAAACCACCGGTAATAACCAGGAATGCCCAAGATTTACAAGGTAACCCAGGCAGGGTAAGAAATTGGGCAAGTTTTGTTCCTTCTTTGTGGCTTGTGTCTGGTTCTATTCCTCGTCTAGATTAATACCGTCTACAGCCGATGTGACGGCGATATACGGCCGAAGCACACCTGAGGCTCAATCCAGTCTTGTAAACTCTGTCAAGAGCTTGGTCCTGGCTTAGGTCTATGCTTCCAGTCTAGATAGCTCATCATACATAGCACAACGGGCTGCCAGAGTGACGGTATGGGGCTAAGATCAAGTAGGAACCTGCATACTGACACTGACACCGCCGAGAGTCTGGTGCGTAAGTAGTCTGACGCTATGGGAGAAAATTGGGAAAATTCAGGGGAAAAGAGGCTTCAAATTCTCTCTGTCCAAGCTTTTCAAATGACTGACCGTCTGTTGTACAAGTCATATCAGACTGCAAAATGGACGCCGAATACTTATCTCTTAGACACCTCTCGGAAACGCCGATGAGGCTGCGATAAGTCAACTTTTCCCACTGTCACTGGTTGTCACTACAGTACTCTGTCCCTACTGTAGGATATGGACTGTAGCTCTTGGCAGTTGTCGATCGCAGAGCATCAAACAGATGCAGGTTCAATGGTTCCTGACGACAGAGATAAGATATCCGTTATCATATCCGTAATGGAAACAAAAGATCTTTAATTGCGTGCGAGCTAGGTAGCTTCCTACCCTACCTATCTATCTCAAGCAACAAAAGAGCCAAGCTACCAAGACAGGCCAGGACACACCAGACAGACAAGGAGACTTGCATACAGATACCCTGGATCCATCCATGTCAGGACAAGGGTGACAAAACCGCCGCCGGGTGCACCTTAAAATCATCCGCTGCATTTGCATTTGCAGGTGCAGTTGCAGTTGAGTTGCAGTTCCATCCACAGGCGCTAAAGCGATCCACTCCCGGGGCTCCGTCCTTGCATCCTTGTACCGTGGTCAGGTCAGGTCCTTTTGCAACGTGACTGTCCAATCAGAATCGTGCATTCCTTCGTCTCAATCATCTCCATCTCCACTCAAGGACAACCTCATCCACTCTCCATGCATCCATTATCAACAGCTTAACCACTCGCGCTGTGACAAACCAAAATCTCCCCGCCTCTCAGAAGCAAAAGGGCCAAGCAGCCTGGGGTTGCCAAGGTTCACGATCAATCCTGCCAGCTAGCTACTAGGTAGCTACCTCATTTACGGTGGAGAGGAGCAGCAGCAGCAGACAAAGGCAATGTTAGGTCAATCTTGAAAACACCTCGGTTCTAGCTCGTTTGCAACCATGGATCTCATACCTACCGTACCGGCATTGCGCAAATCAACTAAGAACAGGGGCATTATTACAACAATACGATATAGATGCTAACGTTCATCTGGCAACAGCGCCGTTATGGTAAATATTATCCAGGCTCTCTTGCATTCTCGCTGGGTTGGCGACGTCGAACTGCAAAACAAGTATCCGCTGACTCCAACCTCCGCGTCTGCCGGCTGCCGCCCGTCCTCCGCTTTGCCTTACATATCTTCAATTGCCATGGCAGCCCAAAGCCAAGTGAGAAGCAGTGGAACCAGTGAATCTATCACCCCGCAGGATCACACGTAAAACAACCTCGCACAACACATGGCAAGTCGTGGTCCAGGATGACATGAACAGGGCTGATTACCCCCATGCTGAAAGGCAATCAGGACATCCCTCGCTGATAACTGGACGATCATGGCCGTGCCGGAAACATACAGAATCAATCCGAGTGCTCGGTTTATCTGGCCATAACCAGACTCACGCCATAGTTATCATGACGAGAGTCGAATAGCGGCTATACCACGGACACACTTGGAACATCTCCGGTACATGTCTTAGCGGTTGATCTCAAGAGACCAATTAGTCACAACAAGGCTAAATCTCAGTTGCCTGGCGGTCAACCGTGGCGGCGCCTCAGAAGCATTTTAGGCTTGTCAGAGCTTCTATGCATTCTTCCACCAGACTTCTTCGACCATGTCACGCAGGCTAGATTTGTGTCTAACTTCAACCGTCTTGGTCCAGGCAATAACCCTCCCTTGCTGATTCCCCCACTCGACCCCCTCTTTCGTGCTGAATTGCGCCCGTCCATTTACATCATTCATGGACTCACAACTTCGGAGACAATTTTATCTGTCACGCTGTTTACATGTACTTGGCCTTACCAGCATCCTCTGCTAGGCCTAGAATTACGGTACGATGCTATTGCAACTTACGGACAGAGCCCGAGGGTCTGAAGCACCACAGCTTGACCCTGGCCTCGGCCGAGAACCACGATGTTTTCAATAACAATGGCATGAAATTCCGAGCATCTGAAAACCAGAGTCGGCACGGTTCCCAATCCTTCAAAGGCTGCATAAAAGTTTGTGCTACTGCTAACTCTACTCATTACAAATAGCTTCAAATTTCCAAGGTTTCACAGCTCAGTGATTCCAAGACGGTGGCTGCTTGCATGCAAGAGATGGATGTTACCCTTCGAGGACCGACAGCCACACCTATGCACGCCGCTCTCGTCATCTGGAACCACTTCAACACCACTACGCATAACGCTGTTTTCAACCATTGCAACGGTTCCCGTCATCGCACTGTCCCTTCAGCACGTATTCTTGCGAAGGCCTTTTCAAAAGGACTCGATGCCCAATTATCAAGCTCGTACGGTATGTATGCTCTAAGCAGCCCTGTCACACCACCATCCATGAACTTCCAGTGCCCTGCACTAGTTATCGTGAAGTGCGATCCATGGTTGTCCACAGTAGCCAAGTGTGCTTCATCATGCATGTGCGCAAATTCGACGAGGCAACCCTCCCTGAATTTCGAAGCTTTAAGCGCCACAGCCACATTTCTAGAACATCAACATCCCACCGACTCTCTCACTCCTTACGTACGTTTCTGGTCGTAGCACGCTCAATTGCGGGGGTTATCAGAAGCCCGGTTGGCGCCTTGGCTGGTTGAAGATAGTTCCCTGGTTAGTGGTACACCTCACATCACATACATCAAGGGGAGAAGAGTGCATACGCATGTCTTCGCGATACTATATTCTAGTCCATGCGTGGTGCAGTTTAAATCATTCACGAACTGCGATCGTCCTCATCAATTTGGTTTTTCTATCTTTAGGATCGGTCAGCTCGGTACTGGTCAGATTTAATCCAACGTCGCTCGCAAGTGTCGGCCGGTCCCGAGAGAAGACCAATCTCAAACACACACTATCAGGAGCCGATAAGGCAGCGATCTTCTTGCGGGTCAGCTTTAGCGGCTGCATTGGTGGAGAACTGCAGAGTTTCATCGGTGTCTGTCTTCTGTACCGATCTTTCGGTCAGGGATTGGGAAAAGTCCACTAAACCGGGATCATCCCGAAGGCTGGGAGCACGAACACCACAGGGCTTGGTCCTCCCTCCTGGGATTCAGGCTTCTAAAGTGAAAGGAAGACTTGGAACAAAAACGAAGCAAGCGAAGAGTCTCCTGAACATGATCTTCGTTGATCTTAAAAACCTCGATATGAATGCATGAACGATTCCACAACCCCCATCTCAAGTATCCTTGACATGGAGTCCTGAACCAGAGCCAGTTCCTGCAAATCCAACCCCGATGCTTATCCGAACCCTTGAACACCCGCAAAGTCGGTTGGAAACAACAATATTAATGGAGAACTTGATTGCAAACACTCTTTACGCCGGACCTTCTGCTGACCGACAGTGCTAGACAAAACTCTTATCTTCCTTAGCTAAAAGCCAAGATTCACAGGACCTGTCCTTAAAGCTGCTATGTGGGCTTTCAAATATCTAATTACTGGATAGGTACTACGTACTACGTACAGTACAAAAGGGTCGGATCATCAAACATGCGTTTACGGATGTTAGCAATTGTCAAACCCTACGATACCCTGCTTAGAAACGCTCAGTGACAGCAGTGGCTGGTACAACGATGAGAATGCCGCCGAGGACTTTTACCAGCAGACGATGCGGAACGGATATTGGCCACAGCAAATGAATCAAAAGCTTCAGTGGCCGAATGCCGTAACTTGGAGATGACTACCGGCGCCTCATGTTTTGGAGCAGTCAATCAACACTCAGGCCAGTCAATCCAAAGTATCGACAGGGGCAAGCTGCGGGGACGGCAAGGGTCTACATTGGCGTCCATTCCGAACCAAGCTTGGGCTTGCTCTAGCCGCATGCGCTAAACGATAAATCGTGCGTTAGAAGGACCGACCGATGCTGCATGGAAGCCAAGCTAGGGTCTAAGCCTCGTACTTTGCAAAAAGCCCTCCAACAACTCCCAATCTCTCCCAGAGGGAGGGACAGGGGAGCGCTGAGGAGCGACAACCACTTGTTGACAGCGAGGCATATCCATGCCAATCACGTCTCGGTGATCACGGTCCCTGTCGCCGGCTCATCAACCTTATTCAGTTTCGATTCCTTCTTATGATTGGTTGTCGATGCGGTTGATGAACATTTCGTTTCTCATCGATGGAAAATTAAGAACCAACCGCTGCAGCAACCCAAGACCCAGGTTGAACTAGGGGACCCAGGACCATCTCAAGCCTGTGTCATAGTCGCATCTTATTATGATACTAGGAAACGCCTAGGAACAAGCTATTTTCGGTTCTAATAACCGCCTCGGTATCGTTTTACGTCTTGGCTCACATCTGAATATCTATTTTTCGATCGGATTTCCACTCACCCGAGTTGCATCCCACTCTTTGAATGATACGCGTTGAGCGGAAAGGAGATTAATAATTAAGCAAGCAGCTCTGTCAGGTCTCTGACGACATTCATCTTGACAGAAGTTAACCAAGTTGGCTGTTAGCCCTGGTGCTTTATTCACGCATCCATCGCTAACCCTTGCTAAGAACACTGTTCCTCTTCGCCAATACCCGAGACACAAATGTCCGACAGGAGTTGATAGCGTCCCTCAAACTGGCTTTTCAATTCGAACCGCTTGCTTGCACATAACCCCTGCCTAAGCGAGTTTCCCCATGTCCCCCC